>CAKKTI010000265.1:3251-27488 GCA_920105805.1 Condylostoma magnum
GATAGATCAGCACTCTATAATCAAAATGTTTCCAAATTATCGTATAATAAAAATGTATTAAAATAAAGTGTAATCTAATAGGTTTCAAGCTACTACTATAAATCTTAATTAGAAAAAGTAGAATAACATGAACATAGATACCATAAAGACATTATTCTAATAGCCCATAAGCATTGATAGAAAACTTTACTTAAATTAGCAATAAAATAACATTCTAAATACTCCGCAGCCATCTAAGCCAAATATGCAATCATTCTAAAGCAAAGTAAGAAAAATTAAAGATATTTTCAGTGCATCTAGGAAATTGCAAAAACTACCGTCAATTTTTACCCCGATAAATTCTAACAGAAGATGGAAAGATAAACTATGGAACAAAGCAGCTCTTAGAAATAGCACAAAGAGCGTAGAAAATATACAGTCTACCCATGAATAATAAAGAAGATCCCAGTCCATATCTTCGTTGATGCCATAAACCAAATTTTCCCGAAATTATGTAACTAGATGCTCCTATAAAACTTAAGTAGGAAGGATAAATTAAAAACCTAAACCTCATAATTAAGACTAATATATCATTCATCCCTAATTTTGCAATTAACGAGGATAGTACTTATTTGCTGTATGCGATGGACACGGAGTATTGGGTCACCAGGTAAGCGGATACATAAAACAACAACTTTCTATATCAGTAGAGAACCATATGAAAGAAAGCTCTAATATTAGTAGACTTAAATTTGCTTTAGGCAAAGGTATCGAAGATATTTCAGAAGGCCTGAAAACCTCAGGAATTGATTCAACTCTTTCTGGTAGTACTTTAGTTGCAGTTTTGATTTCTTATAATTAATTAGTCTGTGCTAATATTGGGGATTCTAGAGCAATTATTGGATAGTTAATCTAAGGAAAATGAGCAAGTAAGGCAATATCAGTTGATCACAAGCCTGAGATTTCCAAGGAATACAGAAGAATTTTGAAATTGAATGGAAGGGTTTTCCCTTATGTGGATAATTAAGGATAGTCAATAGGGCCAATGAGAGTTTGGCTAAAGGATCAAAATCTCCCTGGTATTGCTATGTCTAGATCTATAGGAGATTCTATTGCAGAGAGTGTCGGTGTTATTCATTAGCCTGATTTATTAGAACACTTTTTATAACCTTTTGATAAGTTCATTGTTATAGCCTCTGATGGAGTTTGAGATTTTTTAAGTAATGATGACGTTATAAAAATAGTAAAGAAATATTATTAAAAACAAACTACAGAAGGTTGCTGTGATGAAATTTGCAGTAGAGCAAGATAAAGATGAGAGAATGAAGGAAACACTATAGATGACATTACTGTCATTGTTATATTTTTAAAATTAGATACTTAACTCACTTAATACACCTGTTCCTAACATATATTGTTACTCATATAAGGGAAATATTAATTATACATTCTACTTTTAACTCTTCTTTTCCTTTTAGGTCCAACTGATGCATAAGCTTGATCTAATGCACTGACAGCATCGCTATAATGCTTATTAACCCGAGCAATTATTTAACTAACCTCAGTCAAGCATTCCTCCTATCATTCTATAATCTCATTACGAAGCTCTAATAACTCTAATCTTCCTTACCTTAAATGAGTGAAAAATTTAAAACCTAATTAATTTAACTTCATTTTCCAGTAATCAGCTAATTGATAAGAGTTTGTTAATTTGTCTTCATAATATTAAGTTATTTAAGACATTTTTGCACTTTATTCACTAGTAAATTACTCCTAAGTATCTTATTATCTATATGAATCTGTTAATTGGTTCTCAATGGTTAGTTTTGGGGTAATGGAACTGTTGAACTGATTATCGTCTGAAAATGTTTTAAATGATGAAAATTATTGCTGCAACTGATTTATTTGCTCTTTAAGCTCAGCTACTTAGTTCTAGGATTCTTATAATTCCTCATTTGTATTTTAAATCTGTTACTTTAAATCTTAATTTGTATTAACTAGCTCCTCATTCTACTCCTTTAATTACTCATTTTCCTTATTCAATATTTGATTTTACATATGCAACTATTCACTTTCTCCAAGCCCCGGCACAAATCTACTTTCATAGTATTTAACTAAATAATCACAATTAGATCTAGTAGAATCAAGTGTTCCTTAAAACTTCGATATTAACTACTCAATTTATACTTTATACTGATCACTGGCTTCCTGTATTTCCTATTCCAGCTCATCAATCCTAGCTTACTTCTCTTCAATGATTTACTTTAAATTACTATTTTCCCTATAATTATAATTTTCCGCATAGTTTTCCTATGCAAGATAACCATTTAGCTCGTCAGATCTGCACGATATTCTAGACGGCGGGCCACTTACATCAAACTACTCCCTTAACTTAGCAATTCTTTCCTACAAATTTTACTCCATATTAAAAAATTTTTCATTAATACTCTAAATTATCATTCATCTGAGATTTTTGGGGCTAGGAAGTACTTCAAATGCCCGATTCCAAAATTATACTAAACCACGATTGGCTGGTCCTGATTAATATTAAGTACAACAGTGTCGCCTAAAGTGCTCGCTTTGTTAAACAGGTTGATATACCTCAGTGCAAACGACATTTGTATTGTAGATTATGCATCAATTATAGTTTTCTCCTCTGCCTTGTCGCTTTCATTGTGTCTTAATGTTATAGATCCTCCTCCAATATCACCAGTGACTGCAAATTTCACGTTGTCTTTTTCTACCACCAGGTTCAAAGTATCAGTGATCTATGCTAACTCACGGCAAATCCTGCTGAACTCGAATGAGGAGAGTTAGACATTAGCACTATATTCTGCTTCAGGGATTCCTAAATGCTCTGAATCGATTGTTATTAAATTCAGATTAAATTCTGATACTTTTTCTTCATATTTCCCTTCGAAATGTAAAGTGAGCATTGTGGCATCATCTGAGGCGCGTAGGGTGATACTGTCTTCATTTCCTGCAATTTTTATTAATTTTGCAAGATTTGCTACTGATACTCCGAGTGTTTAGGGGCGATCACATCTGTAATCGTCGAAATGGCCTGCTGATAGGAAAAGAGTAACTAGGGCTACGTGGGATGCATCCATTGCTTAGACGCTTATTCCTTCGGAGGTTACCTCGAAGTTAACATCTGTTACTAAGTCCTTAATTGCGTCAATTATACGTTTAAAGATCTAACCTTGAGCTAGTCTAGCTTCGAACATTTTATTATTATTATTCCCGCGTAAAAGTGGTGGGAAAATGGAAGATGTGTATAGAGTTAAAAGATACTTAAGAGGGGTGATAGGAGTTTAGTAAGAGTTTTTTATGATATATTTAAGTGTAGGATTGTGGACTGATATTACTATATAAATGATAAAAATAGAGTTTAAATCATTGCCACTATTAACTCATTCTTTTTATACTTATATATAATTATTAGATGTTTTCCCTCATATATGTGGCTTAGTATTTCTAGACATAAATCAAGTTATTATAAATACAATAGATGATTCAAATTATATAATCTATCTATAAGATAATAAAAATGAATTAAAAGCATGAGTAAAAGTTTAACAATTGTTTCTCATTAGATGGTTAATAATTACTATAAAGGATACTAGAAGGAAAAGCTTATTATTAAAATTGTTAATAGTAACTAAATTTAAATTTTAATAAGCTTTCAAATGAGAAAGTAAGCAAGAACAAAAGATAACTTTATGAAATAAATTAGTAGAAAAAAGAGTATTTAAAGAAAATAAAGAAGGCTTAATATAATATTGATCGTTTAAATAAAACTTAATAGAAACTTATCATGATATAAACGGAATTTACAAGTTAGTTATAAAATTCCAATATAAAGGTGCCTTATAATATTGGGACTAATAGCGCTATCAATCAAATCACCAAAAGTTAAAAGTAAGTATCAACAGGAAATGCAAAATATATTCAGAGGAATATTAATCAAAAACTTTTTAAATAGTATGGCCATAATTGGGATGATACAGAGAGCAAGGCTTATGAGATTTAATATTAGTATCCTTTCAATTGTTTTGCTATAATCTCCGGTATAAATCCCTTATTTTAACAAAGTTAAAAACTACATAGAACAATAAACTAATTTAATACATATAATCTTTATATGCTTGAATCTATTGGATAAATGTATCAAAAGCACAATTTAGTTTTCAACTAACATCAATGATTCCTCTTAATCTATTCTTTATAAAGGGTTAAAACAAAAAGGGATACTTTTTATAATAAATATGATTAGAAATATACGAAGAGGATTCAGTAGCAAGCCCTAATAGCAAAGCAATAGCATGAAAATTTTAATAGCCACAATATTTGGAGGTTCAACCTTCTTGGGCTACTTAGGCTACCAAAGACACTAATAGAAATTACTAGAATAACAAAGATTCTATGAAGAGTAAATGGATATCATTAAAACCTAAGAACAAAATAAGGTTTTAGAGGTTGAAAAGAACTAGAAAAAAGTAACAGATCATCTCAAGAAGGATATAGAGTCAGTTTTAGCCTAGATTTAAGATATTAAAAGAGAAGAAATGAGCAAGATTGAATAAAAAACTTAGCATTTAGAAGAACTGTACGATTAATTGCAAGCAAGGCAATCAGCAAAGACTAAATAAAAAGTACAGTAATTTGACTCCAGCGATATAGAAAGACAAATAAGAGAACTCAAATCCCAATTAGAAAGAGAAAACTCAGGATTATCAAATATAATTTCATAATAAGAAAGTGAAATTCTTCTAAACATGGAAGGTTAAATAAACAACATGATACAGGAAATTCAACCATAAATTTAAGAATATTTCCAAAAAATTAACAAAGATGATATCAATAGTTCAAAAGCATTGACTAACTTACTGAATTTCAACAAAGCCTCCATTAATGAAGTATAACATAAACTATAAACTGTGATTTAGCAGTATGAGGATAGATTAGACAGCCTGGGAGTTAAACACTCGGAATATTATGTAAACAAGCTAAATAATCACAGGAAAAAAATGAAGTCATTTATGTATGATTTAAAAGATACTTATAGAGATAATCTTAAACGGTTTTTGGAGTAAAGGGACTAAACGTGGAATGATATAATAGATAATCATTTGTATGACTTGGAAATATGGTATGCTAATTAATAAAGAGCAGATGAAGAGTATATTTACTAGGAAGTTAATCTTGATTTAAGCAAACAATACTAGAAGGATTTAGTAAATCTCAGGGAAAAACTTAACTCTGTGTTAAAGAATCATATGGAAAAGGCGGAAGAGCTGAACTAAAGAGTAGATGATTATGAAAAGGTATTAAACCAGCAATAAAAAGTACTAAATGAGCTCAAAGATATTAACAAACTTCATGAAATAACTGAAAATTTACTTTGGATTTTGAATACGTAAGAAGGCGATATCATTCAGAGCCTTAAAAGCCTTTAAAAATATGCTAAAACTGATAAGGTAATGCATAATGCGTTAAGAAGCCTATAACCCTATTATGAGCAGCTATTAAGTAGTGGCATTCCTAGTCTTTAATACATTAATTAAGAGTTTGAGAAAAAGTATGTATCAGCAAAAAAGGCTGCCTTGAGAAAAGATGATAGCTTATTATAAAGAGTAATATCAACTATTGCATATTAATTTACACCAGAGAGTGTATTGAATTTAGATGATGAAGAAACTTTCCCTAAATTGCGTTAAGCTAAAAAGTTTATATAAAAAGGATAATTAGCCTAAGCTTATGAAGTATTGCAAAAGGTAGCTGATAGGCCTCGTAAGGAGTTTGAATAGCTAATGAAAGATTTAGAAGTTAGAATTTCAGTACTACAGACTTTAGAGATTATTTAAGTAGAAGCTATCGATAGGGTTAAGTCAAATGTTCAATTTTTTTGAAATTAGTTTATTAATATTTTAGGATAAGGTAAGTTTAACTTATTCATGTTAATTATAAGAAGTATGGTTTATAGTTAGCTTGCTATTTACCATTCAAGTAACCATAATTAATCTGATTTAGGTTATACAATCTTCCCCTAAAATTATTGCAGAATAAGAAATTACATTGATATTTCTAAAATGGGCTTTAGACTCTAAAGTAATAAAATGGGATCATTATATTAAATCTGTGAGTTCACTTAATCTAGTTGGTTGCTCAACCCTCCATATAGCAAATACGCTATAACTTAAAGCCATATTAAAAGATCGATTAATTAATACAGACCAGGAATACACAAAAATGTAGCGCTATCTATGATGAAAATAGAAGATATACAGGATTTATCACTTATCAGAGTAAGAAAATTATTTTATAAGCGGATATAACCTTATTAAATCGATAGCTCATGTATATTTAACAATAACAACATTGTTCTGCAGAGTTATTAAGAATTCTTTGTATGTAGACTATGCCCTGTTATATGCATAGATCCTTTTGAAATGTTTTCTCATCTTCTAGCCCACTGCACCGATTCCTGGAGATGTTTTTGTAGATAATATTTTATAAATAGAGAGTAATTACTTGAGCATAAAGACTGCCATAAAAGTGGGAGAAGATAATGCAGTAAATGTGAATATTCATCAATTAAAAGAGACTAGTTCCTATTGCATGTAAAGTAACAGCATTGATAATTCTTATTTGTATGCAGAATCTGTTTTAAAGTATTCATTACAAGGGTACTGTATGACGATCATATTTAAAAACATTCGTATTAAGAGATAAGACGATTAAAGATTATTTAAGAAACTAAAGTTGAGGTAGGATAGTTTGAGTGCTGTACTTGTAAGAAAAGATTAAGCAGCCAAGCGTTATTGTTATAACATTTAACTACTCATTTAATAAGAAAAAGAGTTAAAAAAGATTAGATAAAACTATTCGGAAAGATTATTGTATATTTTGGATTAACTTTACATTAAATAGCATTACTTGATTTGGTTTTAAATAGTGAATAATTCGATATATGTGATAAATTTATAAGTCAAAGCATATACTAAGCCATGAAATCAGTAATATAAAGTGAATTCCAAAAGATGTCAATACTAATATGGAGAAGATTATTTGCATAGAGCAATCAGTATAACATACAGTAAATGCACCTAAAAGATAATGCTTAGCAAACTTTCAACTTACCCCTTAAATCAAACGGATTAAATTTATAACTTATATATCATCATATTTTCCCTAAAATGTATATATAATAAAAATGAGTGTTGCATACTATTAGGAAATCATTTCTTAATATGTAGAAAAAAATTACCCTGATTTGAAAAGCTTTCATGACAATTTATCAATTTTTGACTTAATCGATCTATATGAATAAAGAAAGCTAAGAATGTAAGTTTTAGAATCATATATAACAAATTAGATTAATATAAAAAGGGAACAACAAGTATAATTTTTTCCGTTATAGTTCATTAGGCCAAAAAGAAATGCAAAGAAACTCACTTTATAGCAATCTGATCTATAAAAAAGTGCTTTAATATTTATGCTGCCATCTAACAGTCTTGTTATTTTCTGAAAGCCCTATCAGATTTTTAACAGACAAATTCTTAGAGTAAAAATAGTAAAGCATATCTAAAAGGATGTTATGAGACCAGTGCGTAAAATACTTTAGTAGATAAGATAGCTAACAACATAGTAATTTTAATTTGTAAAGTAAGAATATTATATCCAGGAAAATAATCAAAGCTCCTGCTTTGATAAATAATTATAAATATGCACCTTGATCAGTCTGCTTGTATAATAAATTTCAGTTAAATTCAAGGATCTTATATATTAGTCTTAAAAGCAGTATTAATAAGATTAGACAAAAAACAGCATTTATGACCAATTTGTTTTAGGTAAAGATAGCTTATAAGTACAAACTGCATTAGAGAATATTATTATATACATAAAAACCTAGTCATTTTCTAGTATGAAACAACCCTATAACTTAGTAGAAAGTTTGTCTAACAGCTCAATAAATATCTCTAATATCAGCAGTTTAGATTATTCTCCTATTACAAGAACCTTTTACACTTATTTTGAATCCTTTATAGATTAGTAATAGAATATAATGAAATACAAGTATTTCAATAAACCTAAAACTATGCCATGGATGAATTAAGAAAGACTTGTACAAAAAGCTGAATATTACGTTTAATGTAAAGTATTAATCAATCTATACTCCTATAAAGCTTTCACTAAGGTTAAGTTAGCCAGCTTTGATAATAAATTTCCATATATTACTACAGAAACTAATATTTCTCAAATTACTATGAATAATAACTGTGATTCTGACTCAGACTATATAAATAGGCCTAATGATACTTATTATGATACTCCTAAGCAGTTTACAGATAATTTTCTTAATGGATCAATGTCTTCAAGCTCCTCTTCCACTTCTGTAATGACACTGCCTAACGAAGAAAGTTGAGTGTTTTAAAGTGCAATTACTGATTTTATTCATTCAAAAGAATTTATAAAAGAGCAGAAGCTTAGTGAGAAATTGCCGAAGTGTTATGAAAACTGTGAAATATGTAATATCTTTTAGTAAATGTCTAATTATTAATTTTAAGTTCAATATATGCACTTTGGTTATATTTTAAAGTAAGTTCTGTAATTGTAAAAGGATATTGTTTAATCTAATGAAATAATAGATAAATTTAATATATCTTAATATTATATCAATAAATTTTTATTGGTTAAAGTAGTTTATAGGATGTTTAAATGGCATTAGTATATGAAATAAATAAACTATCTTAATTATGAATATATTAAAAAATGATTTTATTAGACTTACCTAAAATAGCTATTTCATTGAGATATTAGCATCTACTATTTGCTTTAATCATATGATAACTATTAAATACGTTTACAAATTATTAAATACTAAAAATGTCCTTGAATCAAAGCTTATAAAGAAGTAAGTAAACCTTGTAAAAGATTATTAGCCAAATTGAATGCATTTAGAATCGATTAAATGATGCAAACGAATAATTAGAGTAAAAGAAAGAGGAATTAAGGCAATAAGAGCGTTAGCAAAATCCATTAATATCTTTTATAGATCTGTAAATCTAAATTAGGGGAAATGCATAATCGTATATGGGAAGCAATAGCGAGCTTTTTTAGGAAATACGGGAGTTAAATAATAAGTAAAGAACGCTAAATAAAGAGCTACAAAGATTATAAAAAAGAAGGGATAGGTAGGAGCTTTCAATTTAATAGAAATTAGAAGAAAGTAAGAAAAGTAAACTAACTAAGATAATAGAAAGAGAACAATAAAAATAATAAATAGGGCGAACTAATTTGAGATAAACGACTTTAAATTTTGGATAGAAATTGTAATCTGGTTCCCCATAAATTCATGGAAAAAGCAGCACAGAAATATTAAATAATATGTAATCATCGGCATAGATTGATTCTTTTAGTACTAATTAAAATACATACTCTATAAACTCAGATTAACAAGGTTAGTTAGATATATAAGAAGAAATTACTTAAGATAATTGTGTACTTTGCCTTGAATCTATCGATTAAAATTAAGATTGTACGTTAATGCCATGCACGCATTAATTTCACAATCTATGTGCAGATGAATGATTTAAAAATCGAGATATATGCCCAATTTGCTGGACGAGCCCTAGTGAGAAGTCAATTAATCAGTAGTTTATTAACTCATAGTTTTATTTAATAATGTTATTTAGACTTCATGGCTGATTTTATAAACAAAGTGATATGCTGTTAAATAATCCCGAATAAAATTAAACTAAATAGGCTATGATTAAAATCATAATATCATTGCTAGAACACTCTCAAGCAACGTGCTTAAAACAATATAATAATAATCTGGCTTAGATCTCTATAAAATTCCCTAACAAGTGTGAGTGTTACATATTTCCAATAACCAATCTAAATCCAAGTCATAAAATTTCTCAGTCCTTGAATCATTTGAATACAACCTCCTTTTTGCCTACATATGAAAACATTTCCTTATAAATAAAATATGAATTACTTCCGAATAAAAAGACCAGAGGATGACGAAGCAAAGGAGCCAGTAGAGTAAGAGGAAGAAGAGAATGAAGAGGCAGACGATAAACCAGAAGAAGACAAAAAGGATGATGAATAGGAAAATGAATATGCAGGAAGAGGGGTTCCTCCTATATTAAAAGGAACGATTAAGCGTAGAGCCCCTATATCCAAGGATAAAATAAGAGAACTTACTCTTGCAAGACGATGGCTTGTCAGAATAGATGACATTTCTATGGAAAATTTATATCATGGAATCTACGATCCCTTTGTTGAATTTATGGTAGGAGGAGATTTCAGGGTTATAGAAAGAATCGGTAAAAAGGGGCCAGAGAGTGTTTATATGGGAGAACTAGGATACACTGTAAAAACAGAAGGAGTTTAAAATTTCGGGTATAGAGAAACAGCAAGATTTAATACCCGTTTCCGACATGAGTACATAGGATCTTACTTAGAAATTTAAGAACAGAACCTTCAAATGGATGTCTGGGACTGGAGTTAAAGAGGTATTAATAGTTATCTAGGACGAGTGTAAATTCCTCTAATGGAACTAGCAACAGGAGACATGAATTAAGAGCATAATTTCATGAAATTAGAAAAAAAGCGAAAAGTGAACCTGTGTCGTCTTAATTTCACCTGTGTTTTCTAAGAAATATGAGACTTTAGTTTAGTATTCTCAGATTGAAGTGCAGCTGGAGTTCTAGGGGAAACGGAAGATGAGGAGCCCAGCTGCTCTATATAACTAAGTCTAGCGGGAAGTGGCCTTTTCAGATAAACAGTCAAGTCATCTGTAGTTCCAAAGGATTAAAATCCTTAATGACCTTAGCTTTAAGGTAATATATAGTATAGAGGATCAATTTTAGAACTTGAAAATGAGCAATTAACTATCAAACTATACGATGGAGGTACATTAAATAGAAAGCTTGTAGGAATGAAAACAGTAGCATTGAAAGGTATCACTGACTAGGGAAGTATAAGTACTGAAATATAACAAAAACGTAAAAGAACGGGAGGCAAAAAGTGCTCTATAAAGGGAAGGGTAAGTCTTGTAAATATTCCTTAATACAAATAAACAGGAGAAATTACAATGATAGATTTAGATAAAATGCAGTACTTAGTAGTAAAGGTTAACAGAGTAGACAATGTAATCTTATAACTGGATAGAGGTATTGTCAATACTTATATGGAAGTTACATGGGGAGGCACTTTAAAAAGAACTAAAACAGCCTATCATACTTACAAGCCAATATACAACGATACCCTGTACTTCCCTATAATCATTAACGAGGAAGACAGAGATGACGACTAAAAGCGACATTTAGCAATAATGAACGAATTCTACAACAATGGATTCATCAACTTCAACTTCTGGTCAATTGATGAACAACTATCTAACGACAGTGTCGGCTCATCTACCTTTTTTATATCAGAATTAGCAAATGCAAAGCAATAAGAAGCTGAGTACTTCGATGAAAAAACTTAAAATGTGAATTTCTCCAAGGCTAGAATATGGTCAGGCCGGAAGCAGCTGACCTCTCCTTTTATACAGGATGGTGAAAAATCTCATGTTTTCATAGAAGTCTATATATTATACCAAAGGGAGCCGGACCTAGACTACGAAGACCTTCCCAATACCAAAAAGGACGCAATACCCGACCTTCCATGGGAAGAATTTAAATAAGCTTGGTTTGTAAAGGCTAAAATGATGCTGGACTCCTTCCCTGATGAAAGTTAAAGAAAGTTTGTAATAGAAGAGCGTGATGAGCATGATAGAGTGCATCTGTTACCCCTGTTTCTAGCAAAAATGACATTTCCAAGCCTATCTAAGAATCTCGGCAGAAAAGCTACTCACAGACAGTTAAAGCTATGGGGAGACAGTAAAATTGACTACTTTCCAGTAGAGACTTTTGATCATTTAATACACTATATAAGTTTAATACCCTTCAGTACAGGCAGTACATCAGTCAATGATATATGGTCATCTCCTGAGTTTTTGATGCAGATGGGTAAGGGGGAGGTGGAAGAGCATGTTTTACTTTTAACTAACTTGTTTATGGGAATAAAGGAGGAATCTGATGAATCAACTGAAGATATTCCTACTACTACTACAAAATCGAGAAAAAAGCAATAGTTATAAGCCTCTGAAGATGGAATGGACCGGAGAACTTTTGTATGTATTGGCTCTCTTAAAAACCGTAGAACTAAGCATGCTTGAACTGTTACGATAGATGATGATTACATAGGAGTAAAGTACTGGGAATGCGCTACTTCTACGTCCTATCATTTAAAAAATAGGGTAAAAAGGCCAGATCTATTAAGAAAGTTTCTAAATAGGAAATAGGTTCCTGATATAAAAGTGTTGTTTGAAGACTAAGTGGATGATGATGAGTCAGAGGAAGAGGAGGAGGAAGAAGAGGAAGAGTATAGTGAAGAAGATGATATATCAGCCAGCCAGGAAGACTATAGTGAAGATGAGGATGAAATTGTAAATAAAAGAAAAGCTAATGAGGAAAGGCTGAAATTAGCTGATTTAGGGTAATCATTGGGAAGATTTAATTACAAATCTGTAGGTAAGAAATAAGCTATAGCTGAGGAGGATAAAAAGGACATTGTAGTGTAAGAGGAAAAGCCTAAAAGTTATGTACAGGCAAAGATGGAATAAGAGGCTAAGGAGTTTAGCAAATATGATGAAATTGTATAGTAACCTCGTATACTTCCAGGGGCAAACGAGGTAAATCTACCGTATAAAACAATTGATGTAATTTTTAATAATAACAATGTATACATGAATACTTAGCATTTTGACCCGGGTAAAATTTTATTTGATATACAGGACAAAACCCTTTGGCATCCTCTAATACAAGACTACAAGGAAAATTTTACTCCTTTTTACTCTCCTCCTACTTTTGCACCTGCTTTATCAGAAACCAATGCTTAAAAATTATAAAATAAACTATATAATGAAGTAAAAAACGGTATATCTGCACTTAGAAGTGGAAAGAATCTCGGAACATCCTGGAAGGCAAAAGGTGATCCATCCTGTATTCTAATGGATTAACACTGTAGATTTCTTGAGAAAGCTGCTAGAGGACAATATACACTTGAAGAATAAAGTCGTAAAAAGCGTAAATTTGCAGGGAAGATAAGGCAGTTCATTCCAACTAATTTCAGATTCAATGCACTTCCTACTCATTTCAACTTCCCTGAGCCAGATAGAGTGCGTTAGGTTCTTATAGAAGAAGGAGGATCGTTTTTCTTATTAGACCATAAAAACCTGAAATTTGCACTGTCTGCTAAGATATTTCCATACATGGGGAGAGTTATAAGTATTCGTATTATAGTAGGGGCCTTCTACCCAGCACCTGTAAACGAAGGGGAGACTAAGGGTTAGTAAGCATTTAGAGTTAATTTTATGTACATTTTTAGTGTTGTTTTCCTATATGTGGCTTGAGGGGCATTAAAGTCTTAGATGTATCAGACGAATTTCGCATATGTCGTTTGGGATGTTTTAGGCGACGTCTTGGATGCTTTGGGCGGAGTTATTACTGCTCTTTTAGTAGTAAAAAATCTAACTCATTCATTGATTTACGGGAGTTTTCTTATCTTGTGCGTGTAAGTATTGGAGATTTGGTATTAGTTCTACGGGTTCTTTATGCTGATTTCTCATGTGGGTTTTTGTTGAAAATGAGCATATCCGAGCCATTTCGACTTACTTGGCTAGATGTTTGTAGTGATTTAAACCTACTTTATAGCATTATGTTTTCTTATTTTAAAAGTATAATCTCCTCATTTTACTTGTCTAGTTAAGTTCTTAATTTTAGATTCTCATGCTCAAATTTTTACAGTACTCTTTGACGCCTCTCAGCTAAGTTTTAGGCTTAAGTTAGTTTTTATTATATTATTACACTTTAATCTGGCTCTTAGGATGGGGAACTTCTATAGGATTATTGTTAAAGATCCTTTACTTTGTTTTCCAGTAAGGGGGATTCTATTTTAGTGATTATATTTTATTATAATTTCAGTGTATTAATACTTTCTTATAGTAATTTGTTTTGTTTTTCTAGTTAATCTGTTCTGCCTTGAGTAAATTCTAGTTGAATTTTTAATTGATGTTCAACTCTAATATGATTTCTTACTTCTGATTCTAGTTTTTAAAGCATTGTCTCAAATTATTAACATCTTTTAACCAGTTCTACCTAGTCGTTTTGCTGTATTTATCTTTTAAAATTGAGTAATTCATTTACTAAGTCTTTAAAATTTGATAAAACTTCAAGTATGTCAAGTTAATGCAAGGTTTTTTATTCTTCATCGGTTATTTTATCTTAATCCAGCTCACAATTTGTTATAAAGGCATGTTTGAATATTTTAAATAATTCAGTTTAAACCTTTTTATAAGAGATTTCCTCTGACATTATGCTATTTCGAAAATAGTATAAAACCTATTTAATTATTAACAGTATTTTTTATTTATGTACTAATTTAGTTAATTAAGAGCGGAAAAAGGGCCTTGTAAATCTCTTATGAAAATATCATCTTAGCTTGTATCATCATAAAAGCTTTCTTAGCTATAAATTTGAAATTTCTGAAACATTTAAGAATCCGGAAGCTTCCTCTAGCTTAAATCATGAGTATTATTTGTATTAAAGCTTTAATTTTGATTAAACTGTAAATAATCGTTTGATATTGGAGTATATTAAACCACAGTCTACCATAATTAACTAGCTTTAAGCTAAGCTGACTATTAATCACATAATTGATGCGTTGTTTCTTCTTCAAAAACTTCCTCAATACAAGATAAGTCGATATTTTCATTCTTGTTAGTTTCTAGTTTTATATAAACAGTTTATCCTTTATGTATATTTAGATCATTAAGGGTTTTATTATATTACAAGTTTTGGTTGCTTTCATTGCATAGGATGATCTTGTATTTTTTGTATTTAGGTCTAAAAATAAGAATTTGCTAAATTACATCTTTGATTAATATATTTGGTTTATAGCGCAGTTCTATATGCAAATCATTGTTTAGTTGTTTTATAACTAAATTTTAATTAGGAGCCTAAGCAGCTAAGGGAAAATTGCTCATTTGCTTTTGCTGTAGTTCTTATTTGTCACAACAGACTCCCATATTTTATATAAAAAGATAGTACTATAAAGGCTTTAAGACTAATATACTGTAAAGTATTTATAAAATCTGATTTCTTTCGAAAATAAACTAAAAAAAGGCTATATACAAAACATGTAACTTACTAAGGCTCATTTAAAACAATCTCTCCATTTTCAATATCTAATAATCTGGCAAATACGTTATAATTTACTTATCCATTCATTAATTCCAATGCATCCTTATAATCAAGCTATAACTTAAATTTTTCATGCTTGGAATTATCTAACACAATATTAAGTTTATTATTACTTTACATTATAGTTATTTAAAACTTTTACTTCTGCATTATTATAAACTTAGAAAATACTACTCTTTAAGTATTTTACTTGGGTTAACTATTCCTTTATCTTATATTCAAATTTTACTAAGACCTTGACTAATTAATTATCGACTTATTCTGTCTCTACCTAGACAAATACCTAGAAGACCTTTAGTTAACTTAACTTCTGGACCCCCCAAACTTATAAGGATACTCACACATGTACTACAGCCTCTTAACATGCTGCCTTCTATCATTATTCCACTTACTAACATTACAAAAAGGCTTCTTTTCCACAATTCGTTTTAATAATGCATAATTTTATATAGTTTACTCCACTAGCTCTCTCTTTCTTCTTCTTTGCTTATCTAACTAAATCCTCACCGATGCATTTATCTACTTTTTAGCTCTAACTGTCCTCCAACTTCTTTGATTACTCAAACGAGATTTTCTATCAGGTTAACCTGAATTGATAGAAGGAGGGCAACTAGTATCCACCTTTGACCTAATATTCCTTAACTTCTTTATATGTATTGAATGGTTTAAATGATTCCAATAATGCGTTAAGATTTTAGAACTAGTAGGAATAGCTCTGTACATTTTTTATTAAAACCCAATTAAATCAGTTTTTCCTACCTAACTAAGCATACTTCTCGACAATTTGACTATAGTCCCCTAGACTCGTTCTTGCCCAGATTTACTGCACAACTTTATTTAAACACTCACTATTGCATTCTCTCACCATGTTCCTAGAGTTTCTTCTGCAATGGTCAAAACATCTATCAGATTTCTAGGAAATTTATTGCTTAAAGGCTTAAGTATCCTTTTGAGTCGATCTACTCACCTCTTCAATAAGAACTCTTTCGTATACTTCTCTTCTGCATAGATCTCTTTTCTCTTGAGTTGAACCTCGGCAGTAGCCTTATAGGTTAGAAATAATTCCATTAAGTGCAGCAGTGTAAGTCTCAGCCATTTTTATTAGTCTAATTCTAATTTGCAGAAATGCGTTGGTATTTCATTGAATTACTAGCCATGTAGTAATTTAAGGCTGAATGGTCAAGGATTCTGTTGATTAGGATGTTTAGTTTTAGGCTAGCTTCACTTGCTGTAAGGGTTGTATAAGAATCAGTATTGAAGTTAGTTATTATTTGTTCTATTTTAGAAATGTTTTCTTTGGAGAAATTTTACTTTTCTTCTAGTTGTTGTTTAAGCATTTCAGATAAAATAGTATGTTGGAGGTTTTCTTAGAAGTAAGCCTTTATTTAAGTCCAGGCTTCATTGTTATCTTAGGGGAGGTCTATTCCTAAGGATTAGAAGTAGAGTTAAAAGCTGAAGAGGTCTTAAGCATTTGGAGTTGTATCTGGTAGTATTGTGCTGATCTCTTAGTTGTCCAGCCATTCAAGTTGTTGTAATGTTTTATCGTCTATTGTAAGTTTAGGAAACTCATTAAGCTCTTCTTCTCCTAGGGATGATAGTTACTCAAGTTCTTAGTTTACTTTTTCCTAGTCATTTATAATTACGTATTTTAGGACATATGGTAAATCGATACCAGCATGCTGTTCTCCTAAGTTAACTTTTTATAAAAGATTGATTTCCTTTTCTTCGTTTTTTACCTCTTTGTCTTCATCTTTCTACTCCTTTTCTTCAACCTTTTCCTCATCTTTCTACTCCTTTTCTTCAACCTTTTATTCCTTTTCTTCATTTTTTTACTCTTTATCCTCTGGCAACTCTTCTTTCTTTTCTTCTTATTTCTTTTAGCCTAAACTCTACTTGTTTTTTATTACAATGGCATTTTTATTCTCTCCTCTTTCCTATTTAACTCCCTTTTTCCCTCTTCTTGGTTACCTTTAACCATTCTCTTCTTATTTTCTTAATAGCAATTTTTCCTTTAGTGGTATATCTTCATATTTCTACCGTGCCTATAGCTCTAATAATCTCTTTTTCTCAATTTAATTTGCAAGTTTCTCCTCTTCAATGCGCTTTTACTCTTATATTTTCCTCTTTTACTCTAACTTTTCTACTCTTATTCTATTTCTTTCAGCTCTTTTCTCCTACTCCATTATATCTTCAAGTGATTCTCCATAAAGCTTCTTGCCTAAAACAGTGGTATTTCTAAAGCTTCTATTATCATACTTTGATCCTGCTAAAGCTGCTGATGAAAATGCTCCGTTTTATGCTTTTTGGTTTAATAGGTCCTGTAGATTTGAAATTAAACTTTATTGAGTATTTAATTCACTTACTAAAGGTTATAAACGCTGCTCTAAGACCTGTGTCAAAGCTTGGGACAATATTTCGGGGAAATTGCTATCCATTTATAATATGGTTTAGAGTTAATAAGTATTTTAATGTATTTAATATGTATACTTAAAATTTGTAGTCTTTATACATATGAAAAGTTTTATACATATTCAATTAATAAAACTTAAACCTAATAATCTCTCTTAGCTTGTTTTTCTAAATGAATCCAGCTACTATCATGGGCTTTTCTTAAATCGTCTCATATGATCCTTCCTAAGCCTAACCCTTAAGTAGTTGATAAGTCATTATTTTAAGATTCGCTCTTTTAAATGGACTTAGGTTATATACTTTCTAAGTAGTTAATATGGGATTACATTTCAATTCCTAAATCTCTCAATCCTCCAGAATTTAGATATCTCTGATTTCTCTTTATAGAAAACTTATACAGAAAATTTCTTCTACTTATTTAGTTCTTCTCTTGAAAAAGATCGTTTAAAATCTTCTAAACCACATAACTTTATGCTCTAATCAACTGTGATTTGAAGCTAAAAATGTTATTAATACTTGCTGGATACTCTTAATTTTAATTAATCAATTCAAACACAAAATCAGTAGAAGAGACGTACAAATTATCAAATAATGAAAAACAGTCTTTTCTAGATAAGCAATTAGAATCCTTTTATTCATATAAATTGAAAATAAACCTAGCTTTACTTTCAGGTCTGCTATTACCTAATACAATGAAATATGCAATAATATCAATTCCAATATATACTTCACCTCTCTGATACCTTCTGAAAAAGTTATATATACTTTATTGCTACTCTCTAATTTTAAGTATTTCAATAACTCTCTCTAGTTATTACTAAGAAAAATTATATGAGTCCTACTAAAAGCAGGTACTCTCAAAACAGGAAACAATATCTCTTGCACACAGCTTATACACCCTTAAAAACCTCTCACACTACTACAGCGATTACTCTTCCCTTGTTATTTAGAGACGTGATTCATTGCAGCCCATTTTTAAGTGATTAACGGATAACTTTTAAACAAAAACTCTATATAGTCCTAATAACCCTCATCTTCCATTTTTTAAGCGGGAATGGCCCATACAGCGTTTGACGGCGAACAAATTTAATTCATCAACGAAAATCTGGCTTAAGACGAATACACTAACAAATAATAAGTTTTAGAGGAGTTCCGTAAGAAATTCTCTCTATTCCTACGAGATTGGACAAGAAGTCGCACTTATTTCTACAGGGAACAGATTTTAAAGCCAGTTAAAATTTTAACTATCGACTTAGAAGAACTTAATGCATTTGACAGCTCCCTGTATGCATAACTCCTCCAACAACCAGATGATTTAATTCCTTAATTAGAGCAAGGAGCAACAGATGTATATCTTTCCCTAAATCAGGCTGGAAGTGCACCTGTAGAGTTCCAAATTAACCTTATCTCAAGTCAATACCCAATAAGTCTCAGGGACTTACACTCTAATTTAATAGGCCAACTAGTAATAGTGCCAGGATTAGTCATATCGTCAAGTCAGCCCCGACTAAAGGCCACGCAGATTAAGCTATAGTGCTCGGGATGCTAGAACACTATTGAAGTAAGAGTAGACCCGGGTTTAGGAAGAGTAACTATACCGAAGTACTGCTAAGCTAATAGAAGAGGAGATGGTATTATGAATGAGAAATGCCCTGTAGATCCATTTAGGATAGTAGCGGACTAGTCGATGTATATTGACTAGTAAATTGGAAAATTATAGGAGTTGTTGGAGCAAGTACCAACTGGAGAAATGCCAAGATCAGTTAACATGGTTATGGATAAAAATTTAGTGGATTTTGCACAGCCTGGCTCTAGAGTAAATGTTGCTGCTATTTTATCTGTATCGTAAAGAGGGAAGAGTAATGTACTGAAAAACAGTTATTTGAGAGTGGTAGGAATGATGAATATGCAGTAGGGATATGAAAAGTTATTAAATTATTTCTCCACTGAGGATGAGGAGCAGTTTATGTCTATGGCTCGAGATCCTGAAATATACGAAAAGATCTCAAGCTCCATAGCACCTTCCATATATAAAAACAAGGATATCAAAAAGGCTATAGGTTGTCTCTTGTTCGGAGGAAGCAGAAAAAGATTACCAGATGGAGTGAAAATTAGAGGTGATATAAATGTACTGTTAATTGGTGATCCGTCAACTGCTAAAAGTCAGTTTTTAAAGTTTGTGAGTAGAGCAGCCCCAATTGCTGTTTATACTTCAGGCAAAGGGTCCTCAGCAGCAGGTCTAACAGCTTCTATTAAAAGAGAAAATTCTGGCAAAGAGTTTCAATTAGAAGGTGGGGCAATGGTTCTAGCAGATGGAGGAGTTGTGTGCATAGACGAATTTGACAAAATGAGGCCGGATGACAGAGTAGCTATACATGAAGCTATGGAACAGTAAACCATTAGTATTGCAAAGGCTGGAATTACTACTATTCTTAACAGCAGAGTATCTGTACTAGCTGCAGCTAATCCTATCGATGGAAGTTATAATGATTTAAAGGACAGCTAGGAGTAAATTAACTTCTAGTCATCTATTCTAAGTAGGTTTGACTGTATTTTTATTGTAAGAGATAAGAAAGATAGTAAGCATGATAAAAGACTAGCTGAGCACGTTGTGAAGTTGCATATGGGAGGATAGCTGGATTTGGAGGAACGAGCTGAAATTGATATAGAGGACTTGAAAAGATACGTTGCATATGCAAGAACACAGTGCTAGCCTAGATTATCAGAAGAGGCTGGAAAAGAAGTTCAAAATTTCTACGTAGCCGATAGGAAAAAGCAGCGTACAGGTCAAGGAATACCTATAACAGTGCGTTAACTAGAGGCAATAATAAGAATTTCTGAATCAATAGCCCGCATGAGCTTAAGCCCAATAGTAACTGTGGATCATGTAAGAGAAGCTCATAGGCTTTTCGAAGTAAGTACTCTAAATGCTGCATCGCATAACCTGAGCAGTAGTGGTGTTAACATTCCTCCCTAAATGGCTTAAATAGTAGTGTAAATTGAGGACTATGTGCGATAACATTTAAGAGAGGGCAGTCGAATCTAATTCTAGGTGTTGAGAGACCGACTGATGACACTTTTTTCCAATGAAAGAGCCATTACTTATGCCATCTCTAATATGGTCTAACGTCAGGAACTCCAGCATAGAGATCATCAAAACGCCTTAGTGCGCATCAAGTGATTAGTAAATTTTTCAGCATATTAAAATTTCTGGGGTCAGAATTCCCTTTATAGCTTCTAGAAAATTCTATGGAATTTAAAAGGGAGCCCGCAATTTCATTTGGTAATACAAAATGTCTTCTAATATATACGAATTCAATGCGGATATCCAACAATTGATGTCTTTGATTATCAACACATTTTACTCAAACAAGGAAATCTTCTTACGTGAGCTTATTTCCAACTCTTCTGATGCTCTTGACAAGATTCGCTTTTTGTCTATCACTGATCACTCAGTACTTGAGGCACAGCCAGAGCTGTTTATCAAAATTATTCCTGATAAGACTAATAATACTCTAACTATAATCGATAGTGGTATTGGTATGACTAAGGCAGATATGATTAAGAACCTAGGTATCATTGCTAAGTCTGGAACTAAGGGCTTTATGGAGGCTTTGAATTCAGGAGCTGATATTTCTATGATTGGTCAATTTGGTGTAGGATTCTACAGTGCTTTCCTAGTTGCTGATAAGGTGACTGTGGTTTCTAAGCATAATGATGATATACAACATATATGGGAAAGTACTGCTGGTGGTACTTTTACTGTAGTTGAGGATGACCACAGTACCCACGAGCCTCTCGGACGCGGTACCAAAATCATACTGTCAATGAAAGACGACCAATTAGAGTTTTTGGAAGAACGCAGGGTCAAGGACTTAGTGAAGAAACACTCTCAGTTCATCGGTTTCCCCATTCAAATTTACGTTGAAAAAACCACAGAAAAGGAAATCACTGAAAGTGAGGATGAGGAAGACACTGAGGACAAGCCTTAAATTGAAGAAGTAACTGAGGAAGAGGAAAAGAAAGAAAAGACTAAAAAGACTAAAAAGGTTAAGGAAGTATCTCATGAATTCGAATAAGTGAATAAGACCAAACCTATTTGGATGAGACAGCCTGAGGATGTAACTAAGGAAGAATATGCTGAGTTCTATAAGAGTCTGTCTAATGACTGGGAAGAGCACCTAGCTTGCAAACATTTCTCAGTAGAAGGGCAATTGGAGTTCAAGGCTTTGTTATTCGTACCTAAAAGAGCACCATTTGACTTATTTGAGACCAGAAAGAAGAGGAACAATATCAAACTGTACGTCAGAAGAGTGTTTATCATGGACGACTGTGAAGAGCTGATTCCTGAGTTCTTAGGATTCATCAAAGGAGTTGTTGACAGTGACGATCTCCCCTTAAACATCAGCAGAGAAACTCTCCAATAAAACAAAATCTTGAAAGTTATCAAAAAGACTTTGGTAAAGAAAGCCTTGGAACTATTCAATGAGATCGCTGAAAATGATGAAGACTACAAGAAGTTCTACGAATAATTCTCTAAGAACTTGAAATTAGGAATTCATGAAGACACAACTAACAGAAACAAGATTGCTGAATTGTTAAGGTATCACACTAGCAAATCAGGAGATGACATGATTTCACTTAAGGAATACGTAAGCAGAATGAAGGAGGACTAAAAGGACATTTATTACATTACTGGTGAATCTAGACAATCAGTATCTAACTCTCCCTTCCTAGAAACTCTTAAGAAAAGAGGATATGAAGTCCTTTATATGGTTGACCCTATCGATGAGTACGCTGTATAATAATTAAAGGAATTCGACGGTAAAAAGTTGAAATCCTGCACAAAAGAAGGCTTTGAGATGGGTGACGAGGAGGAAAAGAAGTTATTAGAAGAGGAAAAGGCTAATTTTGAAGGACTTTGCAAGTTGATAAAGGATGTTTTGGGAGATAAGGTAGAGAAAGTATAAGTAAGCAACAGAATTTCTGACTCGCCTTGTGTCTTAGTGACAGGTGAGCACGGATGGACAGCTAATATGGAAAGGATTATGAAAGCCCAAGCTTTGAGAGACTCTTCCATGACTTCTTATATGATTTCTAAAAAGACTATGGAAGTTAACCCCAAGCACCCAATAGTAGTTGAGTTGAAGAAGAAGTCTGACGCTGATAAGTCCGATAAGACAGTAAAGGATTTGATTTGGCTTCTATTCGAAACCTCACTATTGACCTCTGGATTCAGTCTTGATGAGCCTAATGTTTTCAGTAACAGAATTCACAGAATGATCAAACTCGGCCTTAGTATTGATGAAGACGACATGGATTTAGATGATGATATGCCACCGGAGTTAGAAGGAGAGGAAGGAACATCTAATATGGAGGATGTTGATTGAGTAGTTAATAATTCTTGTTATGAAATCAGTCTATATGAGTCATTAGGTAAACTAGTTGCTCACCGTTTAAACCCTTTTTGTCTTCTATTAGTCTGTGGTCACGCGCTTCAACTAGGTAGTCTCGAAGCTGCTTTTCTGTATATAGGAGCATTTCTTGCTTGCAGGCCTGGAAAAATTAAGATCAGGGAATTCCCTTCTGGCCTTGGAGGGATTAGAGGACTTGGAGGATACGCTTTTAAGTCTCTGTTAGGCTTTTTAGTATTGCCTTCTAGCCAGCTATCTCTTACTGGTTTATATTGCTGGACGGCCAGAGGGACTAGCGGGTTTAGGTTATTTCTTGTATGTAGTATTAGTGAGTGTCTGCTTTAATTCATTTAAAATTCAGTTGTTGTTAGTTCTATAGGCCAAGTTTATATAGGAATTTAGGGTTTTCTACTGATGTGATTAGTTGTATGTCAGGATGTTCAAAGATCCTAGTGAAGTAGTCTAATGATTCTCGTATGAATTTTGACTCAAATCCTGTAAGCATTACACATATTTTTTAGTTTAAGGATTATTTTGAGGCTAATAATTGATAGAATTCTATAAAAGACAGTCCATCTACTACACCTATTAGTCGCTTTAGTTCAGTTATAAATCTTCTGAAAGTAAACTTGAAATTAATTGCATTCACTTGCATAATACTCCATTCGGTTAGCTATTCCCTTAACCTTTAAAATAATCTAATCTTAGATCCTACACCGTAAAATAATAAGCTAAATCCAGCTTTTAAATACACTATTCATTCCGAGGAATGTTCCAATAATTAATCTTCTAACTCCTATTAATATTATTTTAATGAACTGGTAACTAATCTCATAGATTTCGGCATTGGCTTTATCTTAAACTATGCATTTGTTTTAATCCTTTAGTTAATATTACGAAATCAATCATTTACAGCATTGCTACACAGTGGGTATTCATAATTTTCCCTAAAAGTAAAAAGTCTTGGAACAATAGGACCACTTTCAAGCTGAGTTTCCTCCTCTGATAAGTCATAATCTTCCATTTTATTACTAAACACTATTATTTTCACGTTTAACCCCTTGAGCCTGCAACTTTTCTTTAAATTTCGTGATAAATCTCGACGATATTATGAT
>CAKKTI010000266.1:1210-24958 GCA_920105805.1 Condylostoma magnum
CCGTTAAAGTCTAGATAGAAAACTCCTGTAATTAGAAGGAGGTTTAATAGACGAAGAGTTACAGAAAGAGAGTATTACAATAGTCCTATAGGGAAAATTGGTAGAAATAATATAAATGATTTACTAGCTGATATGGGACATGCTTAGACAGAAGTAGATTTATAGATAAACAAGGTGTAATTAGATGATTATTTCAGAACTTCTTATAGAGGAATGACTTCAGATTTTAGAAGGAAAATGGTAAAGAGAAAAATCCCAGAGAAGGAAAGAAGAAGCTCAATAACGCCTAAGGATTTAGATCATAATGACCCTGAGGAAGACATTGCTATGAAGTTCTTCCCAAATGATAATGCTAGGAAGTGAAAACTGAAAGGAAGGGATTAGCTAGGATTGGATAGTTGGAGAAGATATCTAAGCAAGCTAAAATCAAACAAACTATCGAAAATAAAGCCTTTTGAGCTGAGTTAGTAAATACTTTATCTTAGTAATTCCTTATACTTGTTCTTAAAAGAAATTCAATAAACTAATAATTAAATTCAATAAAAGTTACTATTTATCTAATATCTCCTTGGTGATTTAGGACTTACTTCCTGTATAAACTCCGAGAAGCTAACTCTTCCATCTTTGTCTTTATCGTATCTATCCATTAAGTTCTTCAAATCATCCCCTGTGATGAAAATTCCATAATTCCTAAGAATTTCATCAAACTCACTTAAAGTAATAAACCCATTTCCATCACTATCTACAGCTTAAAATGCATCGTGTATATTAAAAAGAGGCCTTCTGCTCATCCTCTACCTTAATCCTTCAGCAACCCCTTCACAGTCTAAATGCAATTTCAATACTTACGCAAATCTTCTGGTAGTTTCGGCTGAAAAGGCGTCTAGTCTGCCTCCATACCTTCTGCTTTACGCAAATCTTGACCTAAGCATTGAGCTATACTCGGGGGACTTGGGAGTTAACATCTAGCAGAACTCATAGTACTTTAGCCTAGAATCTCCTTGCATATTAAAATGCTTGATTAATAAATTCACCTCATCCCTCAATTAAGCCACTCCTAAAGCCCTTAGGCCGTCCTCTATCTCAAAAACAGTCACAAAGCCTCTGCCAGCAACATCGAATACTTTAAAGGCATCATCTAGGTTAAAATCACTTCTAAGGGCTAGATCAATCTTAGCATTTTCTAAATCCCGGTCTAGATTGATTTATTCTTTAAAAATACTAGTTAACTCAAATTTCTCAGATTCAGATAATCTAGAGTAATTCAATCTTTCTCGAGCACCGGAATAACTTCTAGATTGGCTGAAAGTACTGCTTCTTAAAGGACTGTAGTCACCTCCCCTGAAAGATTCCGAGGCTCGGAAAGATCCACTGTTTCTTAGGGGACTAGCCTGTGGACTATATACAGATCTCCTTGCAGGGCTTATAGGTCTTCTCACGGGACTTTCGTAGATTGATCTTTATGGGGATGAGGAAGCCATTGATCTAAACGAAGAGCGCATTGGGCTAAATGTAGAGGCCATTTCTCTGATCGGACTGGACGCTCTTGGGCTGGGAGAACGACGCAAGGGTGAGTTGAATCGGCGACTTGGGGATGAGTTGCGAGGTTGGGGAGAGTAGGCTGATTGTCTTGGGGAGAAGGTTTAACGTTGGGAAAAAGTTGAGCGAGATAGGCTGTTTGAGAATGATGAAACACCTTCCACAAACTCAGAGTAACTAAGTCTTCCATCCGCATCATTATCCAATCTCCTCAACAATGCATCAATTTAATCAACTCCAGAACTTAAATAATGCCTTCTCAGAAAATCTGCAAGTGAAATCCTATCGATAGATCCAAGTCTAGCAGAATCGATTGTATTGAACCCATCTAAATAGTTAAAATCATATCTTAGATTTAACGATCTTTTGCATTCCTACAAATCATTTTATAATCTCAACTCAAATTCAAACAATCTGCCTAGATCTAATTCTACCTGGTAACTCATTCTGATTGAAGGCCTTCTAGACAGAACCAGAGACCTCAGCCTTTCATCCGTTGAAGGAAGAGTCAGTTGATGAAAATCCGTTAAATCCAAACGTCCGTCAGAATTCGAGTCATATTGCCGCATTACACTAGAAATTTCAATCTCTGATGCTGGAATCCTGCTTCTAATAACAAAATCTTTTACATCCGATGAGTTAAGAGTTGAAAGGCCTAGACGATCAAGTTGCCTAAATGCGGAATATGGCTCAAAATCTGGGTTTTAGCATAAGCGAATACGCTGGCATTCAACTTATATTTCGTTCTGAGCTAAGGAGTAAAGTAGGTTGGCTAGTTAACGTTCAGTTTCTAAACTTAACATTTTACAAACAAATATTATAGTTAAATGGAGGTTTGAATAATTAATAAGTTAAAAAGAGAACATAGCCTATTCTAGCTCCGTATTAACCAGCCCAATACTGCGAGTCTTTAGATGAAATTATTACTTAGCATGTAGTCGCATCTTATGGAATCTATCCTCTCAGTCTACATCAAGTTCTCTCATAGCACCAATCTACTAAGTCTTCGTTTTTGGTTGTTTGTACTTTTCCAGTTTTAAGTTAATCCCCGTCTGAAAACCTTAATTGTAATTAAGCTACTCCACCACAGTCCCATCTACCACAAATTACTATTCCTGATATAAATTATTTCCCTTTGAAGTCAGATACATTTATTTCTTGAGTTAAATGGCCTCATTCATAACTGCCTACAAAAGTGCAAGGAAGATTACGGTAAGTTCCAAAGTTTTCAATTGCTCAGCCATCTCCTCCGTGTTGTATAGTCCAGTTATCAAATCAATTGTATCCATATGGATTTTTTATCAAATTGGGTTGTTGTAGTAGTTATAATAGTTAAAACGGGTTTCCAAGGCTTAGTTAGAATACTTCCTGTAGTTTTTCTTCTGAATTACTATTATTAACATTGCAATTTGAGTAAAATGATAAAAGCTTGTAAAATTTTATTCAGACTATAAGAACGTCATTTTATAGATGATCATGGTAAAACTGATTTAATTATAGTAGTTTTACTGTATCATGAGGATCTAGATAGTCAAAACTAAGTTTAAAAACTTTTAATAAGTCTTGATCAAGCATTTTATATTAATTATAAAGAAATGGTGTATCATCATATGGAAAACTAGAAATTTTAAATAATAACTAATCAATTGAATTGCTGGACATTTCTTCTTTGCCTATAGCAAATAAACTTGTAATAGAGGATAAGAGTCACTATTACTGATCCAGATAAGATGAATCCAACAATTGCTGCAACGTCCTTATTTTGTTCGCTGCATCCCAACTCCTTAGATTCTTCATCACATTTATTATGCTATTTTATCCATATACCTAAAAAGTAGATAGCCATACTTATAGGGAAATATATGTCTTTATAGCGCCCTAGGAAGAGTATAGCTAGAAATAAAGCAAATAGCATAGCAAAAATTGAAACTTGACTTATTCTGAATCCTAATAGTAATAATTAACCATTGTCTTCTTACTAATAATCACTTATTATCTAAAACCCTTATTATATGCAACACATCAACGATCATCCAAGCATTATGGGAATTCTTATGTGTATTGATAGGTATTCTGATGAAGTAACAATGTATCTTCCATCATCTAAATACTTAACTCTTGTATATGTTATATATGTAAAGATAAGCATAAAAAACAAGGCTCCCTGAGCTATCCATTTAATCAGTTCATTATCTATCTAATTTCTAGTTGCAAAATAGACTGATTAAGCAAAATATACCGGATAAAAGTAAAATTTTATTTATTCGGTTAAAATATCTAATGAAGTTAATGTTTCACATCTAAAAACCATCACAACAAACATCAAGCTTAGAAATAGGATAACTGTTCATCCTGATTCAACAAAGTAAGTTGGGCATTCTATTGGAGTATCAAATTTATCCTCTTTGGCTAAATAACTATTATAAGCAACTCCCCCTAGAAAGCAAATTAAACTTACAATGTAGCCAGAAATATGCCCATACCTTATAAGATTCAATGAAAAACTTGTATATTTACTATAAAGCATTCCTGCTCCTGGAATTCCTTGTATTTAATTTATTTCAATCTTTCTTAGCTCTCTATATGGTATTTCTTCTCCTTCTATTATACTATTGTAATCCTTATTTGTTATATATACGGGAGGATCAAACTCATCAATATTATTTTTGTAATACATTTTATTAAGTTTAAATAGAGTTTCTTCCTCAGTTTAATTATATGGATAATTATTAAATTACTTTAAGATGATTATTATTATGGTAAAAGTAATCTATACTGATTTAAATTAGAATCGATCATTTAAACGTGATACTCTTTGAAATAATCCATTCAAATGACTATCATCCCCAATAAATAAAATATGTCAGGAATCTGGTTATGATTTTCTCTAGCATATTCGCTAACAATAAAAACCTTAGTTTTAACAGAAGGGAACGTTGAAATGTCAAATTAGTTTCAATAGATGCTGTAAGAACAAAATTACAATAGCATCAAATTTTATTACGATGAAGAAATAAGTAATACGTACGATTTAATCATAGATTTATCTTTTACTTATTAATCCAAATTTATCATATGCAAAAAGTCTTACGAGTTTAACATACCAGTTTTGCAGACATCCAACTTCCAGTGTAATTCTCAGAGACAATTTTATCCATTTGCAAAGTCTACAGATGTCAAAGAGGCTGTTTAAGCATTTCTAGACTTTAAGAATTGAAATACTGGGAATTTGATAATAGAGACATAATCTGTACTACTTTAAAGTTTAAATTTTAGTACAATTGAAAAGATCATCAATTCAAAAAATTCTTCATTTTCTAGTATTGATCAAATAGTAAAATCAGTTCTAAAACCATCAGGAAGTCATTTATATATAATATCTACCGACAAAGAGACAACATCAAAATTCCTGTAATCAATGAAAAATTCAAACTTTTGAAACTAAGATTTAGCTGTGGTATTAATAGGCCGTGCTGCTCACTCTTAAAAGTTTGATTATACTGTATAAATTATGGAAACAGATACAAAAGCTTAATTTGGCTATGAATTTGACTAATTGTAAAAAGTATTATCTAAAATTCACAATTATTCAATAAATCAAAATGTATAAGATGTCTTGTAGTCAATTCTCCCTGAAAACTTTTGGCCCTCAGAGTTTGCTATAATTAACGTATAGAATGGCTAATATGTTTAAGTAGGAACCATCATCAACAACTAAGTTTAAATATACGAAAATCTAATCTTAAATGAGCAATAAACTGATGTTTCATTAGCCGAGTCATTATCAATAAAAGTAAGTATTAATTCTGATCCTTACAATCACAACGCAGACCCATTTCAATGGATGGATATTCTGCATACCTTCTTCTTGCTTGGAGTAGAGAGAGCAACAAAAGATTGAAATCTTATACAAAACTTTTAATTAGATATAGTAAGATTAGCTTGTGGTTCTTGAATTTTAGATGAAGATTACCTTAGCCAGTGCTATGAAGCTAATTAAAATAGATTAGGGGGACTTACTATTACTACAACTAGTTCTGCTATTACAATAGCAGCTCTAAAAGCAGTATAAGATATAGGCTCTGACACTGCAATGCTTGGAACTATAAATGAGGCCAGTGCTCTTAAGTCAATTTAACTCGCTCGTTCCCGATAGGTCAAGCTTGACCAAAAATACAAGGTATACAATTTATTAGAACAAAAAACAATGACCTTTCAAAATTTAGTTACTATAATTAGATAATAATGAAAATAGATAAATGTCTTATACGCAAACCAAATTATATGCTAAAAGGAACTTGATATAAAGCTATCTCAGAGTTTATTGCTACAATTACGGATTAAAACTTCTTAATTATTATTGATGATAAATAGCCAGTAGATTGCTTTTTCTAGATGATGATTCCCTATGATTGTTTTTCATTAAAATACAAATGATTAATGTATTTAATATGCTGTTCCATTACATCTTAAATGCTTTTACCTTTATTACAATAATCTATCTTTAAAGTTTAGCTAGGAAATAAAATATGAACATAAAGCTGTGTTGTTGTTTTTTCACGACAGTTTTTCATAAATGCCTATTTACAGCTACAAGAGGGTTAAGACTTTCCCCTTTATCTACGACTTAGAAATAGTTATGTATACTGAAACCCATCACTTATACTTTTCTTGAAGATTAGAGGTTGGACTAGCATTACTGTGTTATATGATAGTCAAGGCTCTTTTGAGGAGTAATATGCAAGATTTGTTGAGGATGCTTAAAAATCAGGAGTTTAAATTGTTAATGATACTAATAAAAGATACATTGGGGATTTAAAACAAGAGTAATTTTAAGGCGAAGTTGATCAAATTAACTCAATTATTCAAACTGGGGCAAGAGTATTATATCTAATTACCTTTTATGATACTATTCAATTTGTAGCTGATTATCTAGCTAGAAAAGGGTTTAAGTAGAATGATTTTATAATACTAACTCAATCTGGATATTTACTAACAATAATTGATTAATTAAATGAAAAAGAGGCTGGAATATTATCTGATGGTTTCAGATTAGAGCTACCTGCTTATATTGGAGAAGAAGGGGATTAACTATACGATAAGCAATAGCAAATTGAATCACTTTAGTCCTTCGGTAAATCAAGTGCTAACTGTTACTTTTATGATGTCGGATTATTGGCTGTTTAGTGTCTGGATTATTGTATTACAAGAGGTTGGGATTTTGAAAGTGGCGCATGGATTAACAAGGCCTGCAGAAATACAAAGTTCTATGGTTGCAGTGGGAGCATTTCATTTAGCCAAGAAAACAATGATAGGTGGATTGATACCTACCAATTATATCAAAGTAGATTAAATAATGGCCAACTTAATTCTGTACTAGTTGGATATATTAAACCTTTAAATAGTGTAATATACCAAGAAATAGAAGAAATTTTGTTTAAAGGCTCAGCGAAAGCTCCATAGCCATTTAGAATTAATAAATAAGATTGTCCATTTGATATAGAAGAATTAGAAGTTTTTGAATAAGGAAGGACTGTTTTAATTTCGATAGGAATTATTTTTGTAATTTTAACTATTATTAGTGGTTCAATAGCCTGAAAATGATGAAATTAAGTAGAAATTTAGATTTTGGATTCTCCCAGATTCATCTATAATACTGATATTATCTTGATATGCTGCTTGGTCATTGAATCTTTACAACTAATTGCTTTGGGTCCTGATTTGTCAGATCTTCGTCCTGTATATTAAGATATTGTTGATATCACTATATCAAAACTTGACAATAGATTTGAATACAAAAACGGAGGATTTTGGAGAGTATTATGCTTCAATCTCATCACATTTTTAGTTTTTAATATCCTATTACTTAACTACTTTTTATCTAAAATCTTGAGATACGATAAATTTGATTTAGTGTAAAGTCTAAATGATATTACTGAATATCTAGTATTGATATATGCTCATACGTTGTGAATACCAATAACCTACACTTCTCTTTCCTTATTTCAATGTGATTATGCAATAGGAAATAGCTTTTAAGATTCTATACTGGAAGTGGATTGCTATTAACAATGCTGGAAAGACGAACACTTAGTTTATACTATACTTGCTATCTTACTTCTTTTGATATAGTTGCCTATACATATTTTATTAAGATTGAAGAGTTAAGATATTGCACCTGGCCTTAATATTTTAACAAAACCAAGATTCATTATACTGAAAACTATTTATCAAACTATCTTAATTGTAATCAAGGTTGTACTTGCTTAAATAGAGGAGGAAATGTATCAGTTTGTGTTTATAGGAGTGATGATTCTATATCTAATGACTTGTTCAATGTCAAAGCCTTATAATATTTATCAAGTAGCTGTGATTTAAGTTATAGGAGCTGTTATTCCCTTGATTATAGGATCAGTTGTTGTTCTAAGTGGATATTTCTTTTAAGAGGCGAAAATTGCTTGAGAATTATCTATTGCAATTTCAGTTTTAACTATCAGTGGAGTTTTAATAAGTTTTTCAATATATTATATTCCTAACGTTTTATTAATTGGGAAAAATAGAGATATAGCTCATTTAATTAGATATTAATTTGGATTAGAACAAGAATTCAACGAAATGCATGAAGTACAACCAACAAATCAAACTTTAAGTTTTTATGATTAGTAAGTTAGTTAATGCTTAAACTGATTATTTTAATATGTTAAGTGTTTGCTTTATAATATTAGTTTGTACTATAAGCAATTTATTATAAAAAGGCCTTAAAATTTACTTAAAGTAATGTTTATTAAGATTATTGAGTGCAATGATATACAGTTTTCTTTGTAGATATAAATTATTTCAAGTAATTAAACAAATATAATAAGATTATAACTTTTATGCTGTTCTTTTTATTTGATTTTTAAACTAATAAATTAAAACGAACGACAAAACTGTCCTATATAGATATTTCTATTATTTATTATATTTATCTCTAATTAAATGGCTTTTAAAGAGGCTCTAATAGTCCCTTCTAAATAAGCATTCGCTTTTATAACTTATATCTCGGATTAATAAAAGTTTATCTCTTTCTAATATTTCCATAATATCTCTGACTTATTCCCAACTACTGTCTTTTACGCTCTAAATTAATCTAACGTAATTACTCCTTCTAATCTAGCTTTTGATTAATCTATTTATCTATGTTTTATAACTTTGTATATCAGTTTTAAAATGTTTCCTTAGGAGTTTCCTTTCTATTTGAATTCTAATTTAATTCCTTTTAAAACGTAGTTTTTAATAGCTCAGCAGAGCAATTTTGCTTTAAATTCCTTGGAGACAGTGATTTCATTTTCCTATTAGCTAATTTTAATCTATCCTTATTAAAACTTACGTAAAAATATTGCTTTAAATTTTGATGCTTTTACTTTTCTAACTAAGGGCTAAATTGTTTCTGCCTTTAATAATTCTTAAACGCAGGACTAATTCTATATCCTTGTAATAAACAATCTTCAATGTCAAAATAGCCAGCATCCTTATCATAATCAGTTCCTTATTATGATTTTATCAAATCATTAAGACTTGCTCCAAGCTTAATAGATGATAAACGCTTTGAGCTAAGATTTCTAGGTTAGATTTACACATAATAATTAAACTCCTAAGGAGTATGAGCTGCTTTACCTATTCTTTTAATCCTTTTTATTCTTTGTTTACTTTTACTTATCAAATCCATGTTACTTTTGCTATAAAAGATATTCAGGTATTATTATTTTAAGTCCTTTGCAACTCAAATCAAACCTACTATTTCAAGCACATGTTTATTACTTGTTTAAAGCATTCTGCTAAAAGAAAAATTAATAGTCTTTATGAATATATTCCATTTTAGGTTGATTTAATGTGTAATTTTAAACAATGTTTCTAAAAGAGTAATAAAATGTCAAACAATTACGAAAGTATATAGTAAATGATAAGTTCTTGATTAATCAAATACTATATTGAGATACTAGAGTTAAATCACTATATGAGATTTCTTTGAATATAATTATAATAGTTTTCATATTCAATACGAGTTTCATACTAACTACCAATATGCCTAGCTTTATTTTTATTATTAAAATATACCAAACTTAGTTACTTTTCAAGGTTTGGATAATACACTCAGTAGAATTTATGGTATTAAGTCTTTTAACTTCCAGAAACTACTTTCTTTGGTTAATGAATAAAGAATTGAAGTACTGCAGTCACCCGAATTAGCAAAACAATAAATAATAAAATACTAAAGGCATGTTTTATGCTTTAAACAGTTAAACTATATCTTTTATTTTACACCATTAGTTAATTCTATATAAAAATGAAATCAATCCAAGCACTTCAGCTAATTGCCTTACTAGCTCTTGCTAACGCAGGATCTGAGACCCTTCCCAAGGATTAAACTGTAGAATGGACTATAAACACTAGTTCAAATACAGTAAGTTTCACCCACACCATCCCAACAGCAAATTTAACAGAATTCGGCTGGTGGGGGCTATGCTTCAAGCCAAAATCAGAAAGTGGAGACAATATGAATGGAGCAGACTGTGTTACCGTCATTAAGGACTCTGGCACTGTGGATGATAGATACGCTAGTAGTAATGAAAGACCAGTTTCTGATACAACCGACAACTTAACCAATGCAAGTCGACAAGAAAGTGGAACTAATACCGTTACTACATGGACAAGACCCCTGGATACTTCAGATTCTCAGGATGTTGCCTTTGTTGTAGGAAATCAATATCACATTCAATGGGCTATGTCTACTGTTGAAAATAATTTGATTCAGAAGCATGCTGAGGGAAATAGAGGACATGAGGTTATCACATTCACTCAGGATTATGCTGATACTGGCAGTGATGATCAGGATGATGATGATACCAGTGTCTACTATGCCCTCACTATGGTGATCCTAGGGCTTATTGCATTAGTTTAGTAAAGATTTAGAGTTATGGCAATTCAATTAGTTTGAATTAATATCTTATAAAGTCTTTTCAAATAGATCTTAATAAATTTGGACTGATTTAGTATTAATCAACTTCTGTTATCCAATAAGGTCAGTTATTCATGTAACTTATTTTTAATTCAAAAGGACTATAACATTATTGCACTAATTTCTATCAAAAGCTTGAAAAACATTCAGCTAATAATAAAAGCATCATTTGGTGTTACTGCGCAAATATCAAGCCAACCTAATATATCAACTAAATTTCTAAAGCAACAATCCAAAAAATGGACTAAAAGACAATTGTTTTATCAACTTTTTTCACAACATGTGCAGCTTCTGCCTTCTTATACAAATTCTTACACTCACCCTCAAAGCATCGTTTTGCAGGTATAGAAGGTGGTGGCACTTCTTTTCTAATTGGCATTGCTGAAAATAGGCCTGATAATATAGTAGCAACTCACAGAGTTTTTACATCTACTCCGGAATCTACAGTAGCTGAAATAAGTAAATGGCTTAACAGTCAGGACTACTAAACACTAGGCATAGCTTGCTTTGGTCCTTTAGACATTGATACATCTAGTAGAACATATGGATTCATTACTTCCAGCCCAAAAGAAGGGTGAGAGTTTTTTCCTTTGTTAAGAAATGTGAAAAGAGGCACAGGATACAGAGGGAAAGTAGGGTTTAATATTGATGTAGGAGCAGCAGTATTGGCTGAGTTTAAACTTGGAAATCACGGTGTAAAAAATTCCCTGGCCTATGTGACTATTGGCACAGGGGTTGGCATAAGTTTATACAGCAATGGGGGAGTATATAAGGGAATTTCCCATACTGAAGGCGGACATATGAGTATAAAAAGACTACCCGAGGACAATTTTAAAGGAACTTGTCCCTTCCACGGTGACTGTATAGAGGGATTAATTTCAAACAAAGCAATTGCTTCTAGAATGAACATTGATTATTAACGATTGTCTGAATTAGATGATGATGATTAACTTTGGGATATTATAGGGCATTATTTAGGTATAATGTGTCATAATATAGCTCTTATGTATAATCCAGAGGCTATAATACTAGGCGGAGGTATAATGCATCGAGAAATCTTATATGAAAAGGTAAGACAACACTTCAAATCTACTATAAACCAGTATCTTACGCACTAGGAAATAGAAGGTGATAATTATATTAGGCGCCCTACCTTAGAGTACCCTGGGCTAGTAGGAGCTATTTTATTAGGACAAGAATGTTATTAGTAACTCAGGTTTTACGTTTAAATAAAGGACACCAAAGGCAACAGTTTCTTTGCTCTGGTTCCTCCTGGGCTATACTCATATAAAGATTCCTATTTTTCTCTTTTTGCTTTACTTCAGTACGTTGAGGTATTACCTGTCTTAGTTTCTCAGCAGCAAACATTATATTCTTCTCTTCGAATTTAACCCTGTGTATATCGTCAAACAAACATTCTTATGTAAAATCTTCAAAAACTGACAATCTAATCTCTTCTGTGTTTTCTTCTCCCTTCAATGCTTTTATCCACTCATCCCGATTTTCAATACTATTAGCTTTAAGATCAATCGGCTTTGACTTTGTGATTATTTTAAATTTTGAGCTTCCATTGTTTTAAGATGGTTTAATATCCACGAAGGTTTTAACACTTACTGAGTTTTAAGCATCTCGGGATTTATGGCTTTAGTACCAATACAGCCTTTCATTTTTCAGTGAAAAGAACCTGTTTTACCAAATGTTCAACTTACCTCCTCCTTTTTTCATCATGTAACCTTCCTTTACAGGTCCATCTCTAGAAACTACTAAGGTTTATTCAATTTCCAAGGAGCCTTAAGATAATCTGTTCCCTTACTCATTTTCAACTATCATTAAGCTAGAAATTAGTACAGACTTCTTTCTTTTATGCACAATTTACTATTATATTTGTTGCTTTAAAGATTCTTCAGCTCCTTACAAAGCCTCTTCTTTTTCATCACTATACAGATCTGTCCTCAGCTGTATCAAATGTCTAGCAATTTCAATGGTAAAGTACTCCCCATGCTCTTCTCGTAATTTTACACAAGCTTATGGTATTTCCTCGGGTAAAGCTTCCAGGAAAAAGATTAGATCGTGTAGAGTTTTCAGTAGATTATTAGCAGTTTGCTAATCAATTCTAGGTGCAAAGTGTTTCTCTAGCATCAGTGCATCACTTCGTAGAGTTTCTGATAACAAAAGAACAGATTAACTAGCAATGTCAATTTAGTTCTCAAAAATTGATTTAACATAATTCGACACAACGGATCTCATAATGCCTTCTCATATTGGTTTGTTAAATGCAGGCTCCATGTGTCCCTCCATTACTTTGATTGATTCGATTATCTTTTCAAATACTATGTCTAAGTCAATTTAGCCACTTCTACTCATGAAGGCCTCTTATACAGGATCTAATAGAATCTCAGTTAAGTATTTTCTTGCCTCTTTTCCAAACTCTTTTAATTTATTTGCTATTTCCTAGCCTTTTAATGATTCATTTACCTCGTCACCTGATAAATGGTCTCTTAGTTCCTTTTTTCATTTATTCAGACATTTGACTAGTAAAACAGAGTCATTGCACACTCCCATTAAGAATTCCGCTGATATTTAGCTTTTACGGCCTATTAATTCACTTACTGTTTTATCGTATAGCGTGATTATATCTTGTATTGAAGTTAAAATTTACTTGGAGAATTCAGGGACTTGAGCCTATTTTGCTACATCCAAATTTTTATCAATCAAATCCCGTATATCATTTTACACCACAGTATAATACCCAGTTTCAACATCTCATTGAATATGCCCCCTAATACAATCTATAATACTTTCAGTTAACTACTGAGCAAAAACATCAAATTACTTAAAAAACAATGTTTTTATCAATAATTCTACTCCATTGACTATCTTAGAATCCCTTACTCCAACCTTTTATAGATCAACGTTGTATTTCAATACAAAAACTACAAAAGTTATTAAATCATCTTCTTCAATTTCCTTTCCAAGCTTATCCCACGTTTACTTTAAAATTTCACATAATCTTTTATGGAAAACTCCTACATAATACTCAGCTATATCAATTCTTTAAGGTCTTCCAGACACACATCCATCAATAGTTGAAATCAAATCCTAGCATAATTCAGTACAAACTTCTATAATACCATGAACACTTTCTAGATCTGCTAATATTTTATCAGTTTTGCTTCTTATATCTGTGTTAATCTTTTATCTCAAGGCCTGTTGTCCATTTCTATCATAAATTTAAATCAATCGTCTTATAGCCTTTGGTCTTCCCGTTTTACTGGACTAAATATCTAAAGCACTTTCCCTCGAATTATCTATTGCTTTAATCCATTTTTACCTATCTTACTCTGTGGGAGCGTTTAAATGAATCATTCTGTTTCCTATATCAACAACAAAGGTAAACCCAGAATCAGCTGAATTAGTCATATCTTTTACTTTAATTGTACAAATTCTTGTGGATATTTCTCCTTAGGCCTCAGAAGTATCACTTTTCCCACTGTATTTAAAATAATAAAGCTAATTTAACTGCATCCAAGGTGGAAGCTGGCTCTCTTATATAATCTCATCGTCTTCTCTTAGTAAAGGTTGGCCTGAAATTATAATGAATCATCGAGTTTGGAAGTATTTTAATTTTCCTTTGCTTCTCTTTCTTAAAAATCCACATTAAAGATGATTTTGCAATATTCGACTTGGAATTTAGCCTAAATATTACCAAATTCCTTTAACCTCCATTACAATTTAATTTTCATCAGTTGTATCAGTCAGTACAACAGGTGCTACAAAACTATTACTCTCTTCTTTTATTACATTAATCACTTCTTTGTCTATGTTTTTAGCTTTTCATTGCTTTTTAGTAGGACTGTTGGATTAATTGCTTTGAGTATCTGTCTGTTTTAACTGATCCATTAGAATTTTTAAGGAAGAAATTCAAAGATCTTTCAAATCTGCATTGGAAGCTTAGAGTTCAAAGACTCGTTCAGCGTAAATTATCTAGAAGTGAATATCATCAGTTGAAATTATATCATTAATATGCTGAATTTCAAGGACTCCTTTAGGCTAAGCATTCAGGCCTGGTTTTGATTTGAAGTATGCTAATAGTCTACCGTGATCTCTTACTACAAAATATCTTTTTTGGTTTTATTGGAAAAAAGATGTGCTTTTCTTCTTAAGATAACCTTCTAGTGTTAAAGCCTGTTTGAAAATTACTCTGTCTAGCTAGCTTTATTGCATAAAATATATTATTTCACCATATTAAATTAAGAAGTATTGTAGGAAATAAGGGTTGTTTTATATGCTTTTGTAGGGTGGATATTATGAGGAATTAATTAGTAGACTTAAATATTATGTAAATAACTTATCATGGCTGAATCAGTTAATAATTCTTAAAATACAATACACAATATATGAATTTAAGCTATTCATAGATAATTAAAGCTGTAATATCCCTACTAGATACTGCTATAGGCAATTCTACAAGCTGAAAAATACTCTAAACTTGATACCTTAAAAAATAAAGCAACCTAAAGGACTAAATTAGAAAGTTTGGATTGATTTAACAATTATTTATTATATAAGTCTGAAGACTCATAATCTTGGTAATTAACTTAGCTGAAATCTCAATTGAATAATAAAAGTTTACTGTATTTAGGCCAAAAAACCATTAAACAAATACAACATCAACTAAAAATCTTATAATAAACCCAGACTACAACCTAATCTAATAATCCAGCATTAAATAACGTATTTTTAGAATAATGTGAAGATGGTTAAATACTAATAGAAACATTTGAGAATTGAGCTTATGACCTCTGCATTTCTAAAAATGAAACATTCATTATTTGCGCTTTAGGGGGAGAGGGAACAACAATATATCAGAATATTAACAACTAATAAGATAAAAGGACATTAATAAATCTAGAAGATGAAGAATTCTCAGTATGCATATCAGAAAGCGGAAATTTTGCTATATCAGGAGGAGCAGATAATAAAGTAAAACTTTTAAACATAGAAGATTCTACTCTAAATTAACTTATAGGGGAACATAAAGCTCCTATAAGATCAGTAAGCCTTTCTAAAAGTGAAAAGTTTATAGTATCAGGTGGAATTGATAGACACTTAATGCTTTGAGATATTACAAACAAAAGGAATAATAGAATCATAGGAACTCATAAGGATGAAATTTACTCGATTTAAATTTCCTAATGTGAAAAATTTATAGTGTCTGCTGGTGGTAATCAAATAAAATGATGAGAGATAGAAAATCCCATATAAAACAAAATAATAGGAGAAAATAGGAAAGATATATATTCAATTTGCTTATCTGATAACAATGATTTTGTAGTATCAGGTGGAAAAGATAAGTTTATTTGATTGTATTAACTACACAGTGCATAAATACCACTGGCATTTTTTGGGAATTATATTTAGTAGATTAAGCTTTCTAAAACTAATCAATTTATTGTTTGCTGTGGTTTAAGTAGACATATTATGTTACTTGATTTATACAATAGAAATTGATTTAGAAACTTAGGAACTAATTTAAGTGCAATGCTTACTGTTGATATTGCCCAAAGTGAATAATTTATAGTTTCTGGAGATGTTGATTATCAACTTATTTTATGGAGGATTAATTAGATTAATAAAATGGTAGATGGAATATTTTCAACGTAGTACAGCATTTTATAAGCTTTCAAGGGCAGATAACTGTAATTAATGTCTTAGTACAGCTAAAAGGAACTAGAGTAAATTCTAAATGGTAAATGCTCTAGATCCTTATGATTTATGCTACAAAATTAATTAAATTTAATGAGATCAGACAGTAATTAATGATTGAAATCAATAAGGAATAATAAAAGTACTAGATTATGATAAAATCGGTTATTTAGTATGAAGAACAGGAAAATTAATAGTTTATGTTAATAAATACAAACAAATTATATATCAGCCAATATAAATTAGCATACAGTTTCAAACATATACTTGATACTTTATGGAATTTACTCATAACATAAGGACTGAATATAATAACTGAAAAAGTTTTGCAGAACAATTTGGACCTAGTAACTATTTATATCTGGAAACTCATACTAATAATTCTTTGAGAGACCTAAATCATCTAAATAAATATTAGGGGAACATTAGGGAGCTATAATAGGATTGTAAGTTTCCTAATTTGATAATTGTATTATATCTGTCGGAGAAGATAATATAATTAAACTATGAGATTATAATTCTATCAATAGTAAGGTAATTGGAGATTTATAAGAATAAGTTTAAATTGTTCTTTTTTCACATAATTTGAAGTTTTTAGTATTATGTGGATATGATGGTAAAATATTAATATGAGATTTAAATAAAAATACTAGTAGACAAATAGGAGAACACTAAAATTTTATAAATTCAATGGATTTATCCTCCAACGATCGTTTTATAGCATCAAGTTAAAACAATTCAATAAAAATTTGAGATATTCAAAATGGTGGATAAAATAAGACTATTTTAACTGATATAGGTATGATATCCACGCTTAAAATATCAAACAATGAACAATTTTTAGTATTAAGTGGAAATTAGGGATAAATTTATACTTGAAGTCTTAAAAATAACTCTAAATAACTAATAATGGGTAACTAAATTTTTGGATAGATATCCTCAATAGACTTATCTCATGATCAAATTATAGTATTCAGTGGATCAGATAAATAGATAAGACTATTAGATTCAGAGTATCCAAAATAAATTTAGATAATAGGAAGGCACACTAATTAAGTTTCATAAGTATGCATTTCTAACAGTTAGAGATTAGTTGTATCAATTGGCATGGATAATCAAATAAAACTTTGAGACTTATGATATCCAAGTAAAAGTAGAGTTATTGTAAGCTATGATCACCCATTTAATAAAATATGTATAACAAATAATGAAAGGTTTATAATTTCTGCAAGTTGGGATGGAAAAATTATCAAGTGGTTAATTTAGTTTAATGGGATTTTTGTTATTATTTCGTAGTCAGATAAAAGTTCTCTGAATTTTATCATAAATATTTTCATTGATTTAATAAATTAACTTATCAATGATTTTATTACATTTTTAATCTTAAATTTGATTATACGAACATTTTCATATCTAACTAATTAACATCAAAGATCATAATTACTAAACTTTAACCCTAATTTCCGTAATCCTTGGGTAGTAGCATATGATCTATACAAATCATTATCAAATTTATTACAAAATGCTTTCTTTCTTACAGTTTTTTACTTTTAGATTAAATCATTGAGTAGTTTATCTACAGCTTATTCTTTAGATTATTATAAACTCTATAAATAATTTTATAGTTACTCAAATGATGATTAAAGGTTTTAGGCCTGATTGAATAAAGCTAACTAATAATTGACAGATGAATCATACATTTAACTTAACAAAATTTACATTTGATTTCTATCAAGTATTTCTTTGTATTCAGGATCGAACAGTTCAAAGATTAGCTTTGCTTTATTTTTAGAATAACTTCCTCCAAGCAATATAAGCAAAACTAGCATTTTTTATCCTTAGTATTCACTTTTCTTATAGAATTAATCAAAGAAATCTGATAAATCATTAAAATTCATATTTAACTCTTGTTAAAATAGTTGAAATTGTTGATTAGTTAATGTTAGGTTTCTACTATTTGAGGAATATTTCCTATAAACAAAGTCTATTGTTCTTGAGCTAAGGATATGAGTTCCAATTAGCTTTTCACATTTTCTTATATCTTATTCTTCTTATAGTACAATTTCCTTCTTAAATGAACATCCCATATTATTATTGTTTATACATGCTTTAATATTTCCTATTAAATCGAAAAATTGCAGTTTTGTTTATCTTATCACATATGAAACCAATATCATTTTAATATTAATTTAACTAAATTAGGCTACAACATTGATCTCTAGCTTGAGGTCCCTCTTTATTTTACTGGCTTTACTAAAATTTAGCACTGAAAGTAGTAACAAATCCATCCTCCTTGTCATATTTAATTCTAAGAGCTTCTATTATCTTTTCCCATAACATTGCTTTCTCTGAGAGTTCTTAATTAGACTTAGTATTCAACTCTTGAATAATATCTTCTATAAACTCTAAGCAATCCTTTTAGCTAGGCATAACTGATAACTCAATCTAAAATTCAGCTTATGGAGGTTTAAAAGTATAAGTTTAATTTCTTCTAAGATTCTGTAGCCATTAATCAGCTTATAACTAATCAAAAATTTAAAAGGGCTTCATTTCATATTCAGCTACACTGTTTCCATTTACTTGAAAGCTTACTTTTATGATCTAATCAAAGTCTATTTAAATTTCTATGGGGATATTATTCTATAAAACAGTCATTTCCTACGAGCTTTAATATACTAAAACTTAGCTTTATTCGTTGTCTTCTGATATATATTTTAGAGTACATGTACATTAAGTTTAAAAGTCTTACTATTCTATTTCTTAATACCTCTTCATTAAATTAATTTCCAGAGCACAACACGTTGCTTATATCTATCTTTCTTACTCTCATTATTACATGCTTTAAATCACATTTTACGCAACAATATCTGCAAATTTATCAACATTTCCCTAGGAATAACTATTAGCCTACTCCAACTACTTCTTTACTTATTAATTTTAGAGTCCTATAATAAAATAAGGATTATTAGGCAAAAACTTCCCATGTTTATAATTACAATTACTTTTTATCACATCAGTCAGCTATAACTCTAACTCACTTCCCGGAGTAGCCATTTATAACCCTTTAGTAAAATTTCCTATACAATAACTATCAAACTTCTTGAATATGAAAATGCCGCAAAAACTCAGTAAGATTTTCCTTTACTTTCTTGGGTGCGTCTTCCTACACAACATGCCCAACTCCATTGAATACTGAATGCTTAAACTTCCCTTGCATCTAAGCAATCATCATTTCCCTGTCCAGCCTATCACTCCCAGCCACAATTAACTCCTTGATGCAATGAACACCTAGAAACTTCTCCGTTAAGCCAGTGAACCACCCTCTCCAAAACTCCATAGTTCCTAATAAATCGCATTTCCACACAAATCTCCCGTTTTACTCTTTTAGTTGAGATGGAATTGACACTCTAGCACTTGTTGTATTTCTGATATACTTAGTCTGCAAGGACCACCTCACGGCATCTTCTATACTCTAGAAACTGCTGGGCCTTTACCTCACTATACTCTCCATAGCAGGCAGGGCCTCCATAGCGGTTTGCTCTACAACATCTATTACAATTAGCCCTCGTAGTTAAATCCCTTACTCTTGAGCCTACCACGCAGCTTTAGCTGCAATTGCTCCTCCCATACTATGCCCTAACATTATGAAATTACTCTCAGGAAATTCCTGCTTTAGATGTTGAAGTACTGTTAAAGTGTCGTTGATAAGTACACTTGACTCTAAGTTAGTAGAGTCTTGTTAGATATTATCTCCATGCTGTCTGAAGTCAAAGGCTGCTATAATCACAGGTGTGTCTTTAAACTCCTGGGCTAGACTGGCAAAACTTAAGGCGCTGTGTCCAGCGCCGTGGAGGCATAGAAATACTGTACCTTCCGAACCTTGAAGATATAAGGGAATCTCGTCATTTATCATTTCTCGGCGTTGGAAAAAGTCTTCCCAGGGAAGAGCGGTTAGAGAACCAGCGGATATAGGCGCAAAAGATGAACTCATATCTCCAACTGTGTCTTACTCTTCATCAAAGTGTCTTTAAGGCCGCACTGGTGGCCTACCTTTATGACTATGCTCCATTTTTTATGTTTAGGGAATGAATATATCATCGGGGAAGTTGTTTTAAGGCAGGGCTTTGTGTTATGAGGTATGTGTTTACTTATATGAGAATGTAATATTAATTATTGTTTCATTTTTATTACTAAGATTTAAGTGAATCTAGAATTAAGTTTGTAGGATTGATCTCTACAGCATTATGGAATGCTTTTTAAAATTGCATATTTAATCCTAGTGTTAATTTAGCCTTTTCTAGCTTGTATTTGATATTACTTTACTTCATACTTTTCTCTTGGAGGTTAATTAGTAATTCATTGATCTTTTAAAAATTTGATTAGATACTGTTTAATTCAGCTTAGCTTTCATTTAATTCATCGATGCTTTCACATTGGTGTCCTAGATGCTAACTTAAACATTTACTGCATATTTTCTACTAGCATTGGGAGTCAAAAAACTTACACTTTTTATTGTGCTACTAGCAAATAGTAGATCTTTCCATTTTTATTATTAATCAAATATTTTTAGATTATATGCATGAAATCTGGAAACTAAACATTATTATAAATATATATTTAACCTTTGATTAATAACTACTAATTCAAGACTCTTGTATAGATATTTATTGCATTAAAATCAGTTAAACTATCACATAAAGTTAGCACTTCCATATGCAGCTCTAAATCGGTAGTTTTTTGCCTCTTATTACTTCCATTATCATAGCTTATCTAACGAGAACGTTTTTCCCTAAGCTAAGGTAACTTCTCATCCAAAATGAGAGCCCACTACTCAATCTTCTACTATAGAGAATAAGCTTTAAACACCTGCTTTAAGTAAGATATAAATTCACACTTAGATTAAATCAGCTTCAACACTTAAAATGCAAGTTATAATGCTTATAAGTCTTGAATATCTTTTTACTCATCAAAACTACATACAAATTTAATTATTTCTTCTATAATAGCTTTAAACGTACTTTCAGAAATAATGGTAGCAAGATACTTTTCTAGTAAAGTGATTGATTATTCTAATTTTAGAATATTACTATTTGACTATCTGAAAGCTTTAATTATTTTACCTATTGAGTCTATATAAAGCTGTTTATGTTCTTCCATCATTTTTTTTACTAAAGTACAATGTTTTAATTAAATATGGGCTTTAAATGTAGAAAACTTTTTATGATATCGTTTCCTGTTATTTGTCCAGAGCATGCCTCATCTTCCACTAGGACAACTTACTCTTCCTTATAATCTTAGATAATTTAAGCTCCAAGTCTATTTGCAATATTGCAATATGATTAAAGTTTATTTATAGTATATTTGTCATTTTAACCAATTAAGTTATGATAATGATTAATAGATATATGAAAATCTTCTAATATTTGTTGCCTGTATTAGTTTATATAGGAAGATAAAGTGTACTTGGCCTTATCGAAAATAAATAGTTTGTATATTTCTAGAATAGCACTATAGATATTAGGCAATTAGAATTCATCTTAGCTTTCTATAAATTATTTTATATTCTCTAGATTATCAGTTGACTCTCATTAATCTAAAATAGGCGCAAAAATGAAGGACTGTATAACATATTCCCTATTTTCTCATATATGAGGTGAATCATCTATTATCAGAGTTAATTCCTTGTCAATTGGAAACTATTTACAAGCAAAGTCTAAACTCTTCATTGTGTTCTTACTACCTAGCTATTCATTTGTAATCAATCTGTCATCAAAAAAGGCACCCTAGGGATCAATTAATTTCAGAATCAAATTTGAATACTCTTTTTAAGCATCTGCGTATAAGTACAGTGTTGCAAGCTTTGAAATATCAGTCAAAAATGAATCCAAATTAGGTCTTAATATTACCATTAAAGGCTTTTCATTTAGTGTTATGATTTATGAATCAGGTTTTTTGGTCATTGTTTTCGGATTAAATCAAGCAGTTTATACTAATGTATGATCTAAGTCAATAATAATAGATCATTTGTTGAAAGAGGTTATCAAGAAATCTTATTTCAGCACTCTTTCTATACCAAATTTTTCAATTAGTCTAGGAAGCCTTGGATCAAAAATTCAGTAGTTGTTCTATCTGGTCTAAGGATATCACTTTTAGTACTTTGTTGCCTATACAATTTATCTGATTGATGGTATTATGCTCCTAATACTTTAATATTGTGAAGAAGCCTCTATTTCATCTTCAGTATCTGATATTTCTATTATTTCGATGGATTTTTCTTATATATCTTCGATTGCTACTGTAAATTCGTGAAGCTAGTAGATTTCATTGTCAATTTTTTGCTTTTTGATGCTAATTTATTTAGAGTTTTCACTTTACCGCTATCTTTTAGATCCTACTGTTTATTCTCCAATTTTAGCCTCACAGAGTGTTTATAGGGAGAGTATAATTTCATAGTTTATAATTTAAGCTAGCTGCTTATTAATACAGCATTTGTTTACTATAAAGTGTAAGATATCATTAAGCTAATACACGTCTTACCCCTAAACAATAATAGAAGGTCCACATAAGAGAGCATTTCTAATTGTCTTTTCTAACAACCTTTTAAGATCTTATTCTTGTACAATAGCTTTGAAGTGCTTTTCAATCAATTACTATAATGTTTTAAGTTTCTGTATGTTGTCTTTACTTTGTATAATTTGTAGCATTTGGGTTTTAATAGATTATGCAATATCATTTTTCTACATAGCAACTAAAATATAATACTTATAAAAATGGATTAATTTATGTTACCAATTTTAATTTTAAGAAGCTTTTACAAACTTGCTAATTTAAAACAGTTATTTAACTACATATCAATACAACTTACTTCTAATACAAAAATGCTTTAAAATACTAATTACTAAATTTCGAATAAATCCTATAAAATATAGTAAAAAATCCCTTCCTAGCTTTATTATCTGATTGATTTTAACCTTATATACAACCTATACACTGTAAACTACAACACTCATATATTCTTGCCTTAATCCAGTCAATACACCCTTCACCTCCGGATTATATACAAACCCTTGATTAATCATCAGTTATAAAATGTCTGATCCCAATTAACCAAAAGAAACATCCACAGAAGGCACAGGTGTCAAAAGCTACCCAAGCAAGTACATGGACCCAACATACTAAGGGGAAAAACTAAACGGGGAACTTAAAAATGGGCCTTTAAAAGCTAGGAAATGTACAGATTGCATTTTCTGCTTAATTTTTTTCGCTTTTCTACTATCCTGGTTTATCTGTGGCTTTATAGGGTATGCCGAAGGTGACCCGATGCTTTTATACTACTATCACGACAGTTCAGAGAACTAATGCGGCCGTCCAGGTGACGACGCTGAAGACTTCCCATTTGTATACTACCCCTACCCAATCCCAGGCTACTTGGACTACTCAGTATGTGTAAAGGACTGTCCGAGTAACTACGACCAGGAATTGATTGAGTGTTATACTAATGATCA
>CAKKTI010000267.1:0-23770 GCA_920105805.1 Condylostoma magnum
ATTATCAACTTGTAAACTATGCGGCAATGGAATAAAAGAAGTAGGAGAAGCATGTGATGATAATAATTTGACTAATGGTGATGGATGTAATGATCAATGCTAGATTGAAAATGGTTGGGAATGTGAGGAGGATGCAAATTTATTATCAAGTTGTAAATTATGTGGCAATGGAATAAAAGAAGAAGGAGAAGCATGTGACGATAATAATTTGACTAATTATGATGGATGTGATAATTCATGTCAAATAGAAAGTGGATGGGAATGTGAAGAAGATGCAAACTTATTATCAAGTTGTATACTATGTGGTAATGGAATAAAAGAAGTAGGAGAATAATGTGATGATAATAATTTGGCTAATGGTGATGGATGTAATAATTTATGTTGAATAGAAAGTGGATGGGAATGTAAGTAGGATATTAATCTATTATCAACCTGCACGCTAATTCCTATATGTGGAAATGGTATTAAAGAAGAAGGAGAAACATGTGATGATAATGATTTGACTAATGGCGATGGTTGTAATAATTAATGCTAGATAGAAGATGGCTGGGAATGTGAAGAGGATGCAAGCTTATTATCAACCTGTGCTTTAATTCCAATATGTGGTAATGGAATAAAAGAGAAGGGAGAATAGTGTGATGATAATAATATTACTAATAGTGATGGTTGTAATAATTCATGTTTAATAGAAGATGGTTGGGAATGCACAGAAGCTACTAATTTATTATCAACTTGTATTTTAATTCCTGTATGCGGCAATGGAATAAAAGAAGAAGGAGAAATATGCGATGATAGCAATTTAACTAATGGCGATGGATGTGATAATTCATGCTAAATAGAAGATGGTTGGGAATGTACAGAAGACGCAAATCTATTATCAACTTGTATTTTAATTCCTATATGTGGTAATGGTATTACAGAAGTAGGAGAATAATGTGATGATGGGAATATATAAATAAAAGATGGATGCAACTAAAATTGTTAAATAGAAGAAATTGGTTCAATATGTGGAGATGGCATAAAATATTAAGGTAATGATTCAAACTACTTTGAGCAATGTGATGATGCTAATTTCTTAGATAACGATGGATGTGAAAGCTGTGTAATCCAATAAGGATGATAATGCATAAATGATATTAATTACTTGGATAATTGTACCAAAATTCCTATTTGTGGTAACGGAATAAGAGAAAATGGAGAAGAATGTGACAATGGGAATATTGCAAATTAAGGTTGTTCCTAATGCATAATAGATGATGGCTGGGAATGCAGTGACAATTAAAACTTCCTCTCAATATGTGAAAAAATGCCAATATGTGGTAATGGTATTCTTGAGAAACTAGAAGAATGTGACGACAACAATTTATAAATAAAAGATGGATGCGATAATAAGTGTAAAATAGAGCCTCCTGGAAGTATATGCGGAGATGGAATAAGACTGGACGAAGAGTGTGATGATGGAAATACTACAGAAAACGATGGCTGTTTCTAATGTATAATAGATGATGGCTGGGAATGCAATGATAACCAAAACTTCCTCTCAATATGTGAAAAAATACCAATATGTGGTAATGGTATTCTTGAGAAACTAGAAGAATGTGACGATAGCAATTTATAAATAAAAGATGGATGCGATAATAAGTGTAAAATAGAGCCTCCTGGAAGTATATGCGGAGATGGAATAAGACTAGACGAAGAGTGTGATGATGGAAATACTACAGAAAACGATGGCTGCTTCTAATGCATAATAGAAGAAGGATGAAAATGTGAAATTATCCCCAACTAGCCTGATATATGTGAAAAATTACCAGAATGTGGCGATGGTTTAATTCAATTCCCAGAGCAATGCGATGATTTTAATAAAGCAAAAAACGATGGATGTGAAAACTGTAAAGTTGTTCAAGGGTGGGAATGTGACTAAGAGCCTTCAATATGCAAAATGCTACCAGTATGTGGAAACTATATACTAGAGGAAAACGAAGAATGTGATGACGGAAACCGATACATTAAAGATGGATGCAGTTCAAACTGTACTATAGAAGAGCCAGGAACAATATGTGGAGATGGAATTTATTATCCTTTATACGAGACATGCGACGATGGTAATAAAGTTGAAGGGGATGGGTGTTATGAATGCATTGTAGAGATTGGATGGGAATGCAACCTAACTCCTGAAGGCCTGTCAATTTGTTCTATAGTGCCAGTATGCGGAAATGGGATTATAGAAAAAGGAGAGAAATGTGATGATAAAAACTTAAACAATAAAGACGGATGTGATGAGTTTTGCTAATTTGAGCCTCCTGGAAGTATTTGTGGAGATGGGATTAAGTTAGATGAGTAATGTGATGATGGTAATTACGATCTAGGGGATGGGTGTGAAAATTGCATTATTACTGAGGGTTTTGAGTGCTTCTCACCTATTAGAAGTAAAGCCTTTTGTATAAGAATTCCAGTATGTGGAAATGGGATCAAAGATTCTGGAGAGACCTGTGATGATTTCAACACTTAAAGCGGAGATGGGTGTAGTGATTAATGCTAAACAGAGTAGGGATGGTAGTGTATACAGAATAAGTTAGATATTTCTATATGCTAAAAAGTATCAAAATGCGGGGATGGAGTAGTTGATTTATTGGAAGAGTGTGATGATGGTAATAATTATAATGAAGATGGGTGCAATAGTAACTGTTAAATTGAAAATAATTAAGAGTGTGGGGATGGACTCATCTAAATTGGAGAAAGTTGTGATGATGGGAATAAAATGGATAATGATGGGTGCAGCAATTTGTGTTAAATTGAAGAAAATTGAATCTGTTATGGAAACTCACCTAGTGTTTGTGAAATAGTAAGTTAAATCAAGGAAAATTAGGGAAATTAGGAGTTTTTAATAGGGTCTTATTCAGGCATACTGATGCTAGGAATGATTTTATTTAGCATAGGAATAGGAATCACTAAAAAGTACAAGGCTTTAGGAATTAAGGATTTCAATATGAACGTGTAAACTCATATAATAATGATTTTACATTTTTATTAAATACTAGCGTTTTCTTAAAAGTTTGTAGATAAAGACTCATAAGGTTTCTTGCATAATTTTAATTGAAGTATTCTAAATTTTAAAATCACTGATGCAGGAAGGCAATTGATTGAAGATGATTCCTTGATTCCATATGAAAAAGATTTTTCAGATTACTTTATCATAAATACACAGTTTATATGAATAATACTAGCATGCTTGATTTTAGTGCATCTGATAGTATATTATGCTTAGAATAACTTATAGTCAAAGCTTGCTGTAGTTATTAAGCTATTCTGCTAATTTTCAGCTTACTTTTACTTAATGTTTGGAGTTTACTTGATACTTGTAGGCTTTGTGTGTATCTAGTAGCTAAATATGCATAGTGCTGAGGATTGGTGGGGATTTATGAATCTTTTATTGGGTTCATTGACAATAATAGTACTATTTTGTTTCCCTGTATTATCTATTACATTTTTATATTAAAACAAAGCTAAGCTACTATAAGATGATTTCTTATGTAAGTATGAAGTTTTATATGAAAACATGCAAATTTCTGTAGATAAAAGTAAGAAATATCAAATTAGTAATAATCAATCGCTTTCTGGTAGTATAAGTAACGATTTCTCTACTCCTAAAATATTTACAATAAACGATGAAATAGAGTAATCTATCAGATCCCCTCAGAGAGGCAAGAAGAATGGTTATAACTCAGCCCCTAATAAAACACGGCCATTTACAACTACTAGAATTGATATTTCCTCCTTTGATGATATAAAAGAGGAAAATAATGATGAAAAGATTGTTAAAATATCAAATTCTCCATACTACTTAATAGCTTTGCTTTGTAAAACAGCTATAATCATAGATTTAATACTATTTGATAATATTTATATTGCTTTTATCCCCAGTATATTAATATCCTTCTGCTTATCAGTTCATGGAACAGTGTATAATATTACATAATCAAGACTGTCTAACTTTTTGGTCAGATTTAACTATTATGTTTTAAGCTTTGCACTAATTTTAATATTTTCCCTAGCATTGGATTAGCAATAAGAATTTTTGACCTTACTGTAAATTTTAGTATATGCTTTAATAGGAGTAACAACAATAGTGTTCATTTTCACATAACTTTTCCTACTAAAGCACTTAGCCTAAAAATACCGCATTTTACCCTACAGCTCCGATTTAATCAACGATACAGGAAATCAAACCTCCAGACAAAGTTTACCCAAAGGAGCAATAGACTCCCCGAGGGATATACAATATGAAATAAATTAGTAATACATTGTTAAATTTTAATACATGGCATTATCCCAACCCCCATAAAACATATAATAAAAATTTGCAAACGAAGACTTAAAAATTCTCCAGTCAGGATTAGAAACAGGTGATATTCAACTAATCAGTGACTTTTTTACAAAATACCCGTAAAAAATCAACGAAAAGTTCTCTCATGTAATTTAAACTCAGATTGGTTGAACTCCATTGTACAGAGCTGTTCAATACTGCCAGCCGATAACGATTCAGTTTCTAATTCAATCAGGAGCGAATCCCAATATACAAACCTCCTTAGGAGAATCTCCTCTCCACTAGTCCTCTGACAGATCCCTCCATAAAATATCGGAAATCCTATTAAAAAGCGATGCTGATCCCAATATGCAGTAAAGCCAGGGGGACTCAAGTCTCCACAATGCAGCATTCAGAGGAGACTTTGCTATGTGCGAATTGCTTTTGCAATATAAAGCTAATCCCAATCTGCAGAATTTCGTAACGGGCAGAACTCCCCTACATTATGCAGTGGATTGCGGGTACTACGAGTGTGTCAGGATTCTACTTAAATACGAAGGAAACCCACTGCTTAAAGACAGCAGGGATCATGATTGTTTTGCATTGTGCAAAGATGATGAAATTAAGTACTTGCTAGAGAATTATAAGAATATGGATACTGAGTTGATTTTTGCGTACTGCAGGGAAGATAATAGCAGTTAAGAGACCTAGTAAGATGAGGAGTTAGATTTTGATGTGATAAAAATATAAGATATTGCATAAGAAATGTCAAATTAAGGAAAGTTCAGTCTTTAGCTTATGTTGGAAGCGTAGAAAACAGGAGTCAGTTTTCCTTAGGTTGATTTTAAGTATAAAATGCAGAAGTTTTAGAAGTAGGAGTTGTATGAGTGGTTATGCTAGGATGGACTTGAGGAGCTGTTTGGAATTTTAGTGGATAATGGAATTGATCTGAATTTTCTGACTAAGAATTACCTGTGCTTAGGCTTCACTTGATTCAGATCTTTGGGAATCACAAAATCTGGGCATATATATAGACTTTTGATGAAGATTGAAGCAGAGATTGGACAGTTTTAATTGTCGAAGGTGTCTAGATTTTTGTCAACTAATAGAGGAAATGTTAGATGTTGTAGTTAAGAGACGTAGACGTCCTCTAGAAACGCAAGTGTAGAGGAGTGGCTTACTAAAATCAAACTGTAAAATTTAGTATAGAACTTTGTTTATAATGGGTTTGATGATTTAGAATGAATGATTACTCAAATGCACTGAAAAACTCCTGTAAGTGATTAGATTTTACTTGAATAGGTTGGAATTATAAAGTAAGGATATCGATATAGAGTTCTGAATAAGTTATATGAAGATTCTAGTGAAATTAAGTTTGAGAGGGCTAATCATATTTCGTGTAATTTATGCAATATCTTTTAATAAATTATTTTCTTATAGTTTTTGTGTTGGTTATAACTATCTATATAATTTCAGATCAAAAAGGAACTTTTTAATATCTATTTCAGTATGAATAACACTTTAATTGCAAATTGCAATAAGTCATAATTAATTGCTTTGATAATTATGAATAAATATACTTGAAAACATATGCCAGCTCAATTTAATATACTACTTAATCTAAAATTCTAATTACTAACTATCCAAATAATCATCAGCACTTTGGAACTTCATATTAAGCTCTTCCTGCACAATTAAAACACCCTTTTATATAGCAATTTCTATTTTTTCTTGTAAAGTCTCTCTCTTTTCAAATGATGGCAAAATAATTTCTGCCTCTCTATATTTAATTTCAATCTCATCCTCAGCTGATTAAACTTCTTAAACTTTAACAGCTATGTCATATAAAGTCTTATTTTAAGGCATTTTTATCCTACCCCACACTGAAAACAGCAACTTTTGCAAATTTTAATGAGTAAGTTCAGATAAAGTATCAGTAAACATGAGTTTAATTGCATCAGACCCTTATTCAAACTTGAAATACTCTTTGATCTTTTCAACATCAATTAGTTCAATTCCTTATATCATTCTTTAGAACTGCCTACTATGCAATAAAGCCAAGTAATCTAATGGCAAAATAGCACTAATTCCTTTAGTTATCATATCATATGCTTTCTATGACTCATTTAATCTTTAGTCTAATAACAGTTATGCAAACTGTCCCATGTCTTCATCCTTTACTTAAGTCCTATGGCCTTTTGGAATTAATCTAACTTGATTTTAAGCTGTGTCTTAAGTTGTATAAGTATAAACCTTCCCATTACTAGGAATAGAGCTTTAATCTGTTGCATACTTTTGAATCTTTTTAATTCTTTTATACTACTTTGTATCATACTCTTTTATATCTTATAGAGTAACTTCTTATTTCAATAGTTTCTTCCAAAAGAATGACGGGAAGTTTAGATTAAGATTTGTTTTATTTCTAACTGCTATTCCAATGATTTTGCCGAAGAATAAATACATTTCATAGTCTACTTTTCCATTGGTACTTGGATTAGGGATTCAACAATTAGTGCACGATTCAATAAGGTTTCTTTTGTTTGGTACGGGAAGAAATAGGGTTAACATTGATGATTATAGTTCATAGCATGCTGAATTCAGTACTTAAATATACTCTTTCATTTAATATTTATCTTCAACTGCAGTTTCCCCATGACTTATTTTAAAAATTCTCTCTTAGTTATACAGATCTTTATGCTTTAAATTGTTCGCTGCTTTGAAAACTTAGCTGAATATGGTGTATTATCCATTTAGATCAGCTTTATTCTTTTTTCTAAATTTATCACTTTTTTATCTATCAATAGATACATCTATTACAGTAGAGTTTGAAGTAGATTCAACAACATCATAAATCAGTTTTAGTTTGCAGGAATAAAACACTAAAAACTTAGCCTTGGTCAGAGTCTTCGTGAATACTTAGCTTTTAGTCGTATCTACAACAGACATATTAATTAATGGAATAGTGTCAATCAGATTTTGGTTCAATGATTTTAGAATTTAATACAGCTCAAAGCAGTCTTCTTCATTCATTGTCTATAAATCGTTGAAGAGTTCATTATCATATTCTTCTAAATTGAATTGCTGTTTATTTATCTCTAATGCTGAAGCGTTATTGAGATAAGCGATGTAATTAACCAATCTTACAAATAGCTCGACTTAGTTAGATCTGAAGTAATTTAAAAACTTAATGCTGTATTGGGAAGTCCAAAGTTCTGATTACTCCTAAGTCATGAATTTCTTATAAGACTCAATGGCCTCTGGACTTTTACTAGGAAACACAGGAGTAACTGCGAATTTCAGAGTAAAAGATCGATTATTTTAGTATGGGCATTAGTACAAGTCAACTTAATCAGGATAATCAGGATGACTTACTATCTCAATGTTTTGCCCAGTTCCTGAGATTACAATAGCAAATCTATGATAATCAGTGGTGAATCTAATATTCTAATTATCAAACATACTTCCATTCTTAAACACAGACACTTCAGATTTCCACACATCTGCATACAATCCAATTCTTTCCGATTTCGACAAGGGAACTTCGCATTCGTATATTAAACTATTGCCCCTTAACACCTAAAATGTATAGGATTAGTCCTCAGTTTCATTAAACACCATCTCAATATAATGCTTACCAGCTGCAAAACTCGGTGATAGGTTAAGCCTCATTTACTCTATATCTCCAGACACAGCAACTGTTTTGAACTTCTAATCAAAGTCAAAGATCATTCTATCAAACATACTTATACCTACAATAGAGGTAGTTCCGTTATCATTTATTCTATTTTGCCATTTAGGTGCAAAAACATAATCAGAGTTTTCTGTAGAATTAGGCTCAACGTTGTTCCAGCAAAACTGCTCATTATATCCATCATTAACTGGGTAATGAATATACACTTTGTTATAATTAGAATACAAATATTTTTGATTCAATGCTCCAGTAACTCCTCCTTGAATTTACTCAACTTACCTTAATTCAATTACTTGGTTTTACCCTCCAAAGCTAACCACTGGTTATACCTCTTTATCAACATCATAGAAAGTGTACATAGGTATATCGTTTTTGTAGCATGACAGTATATTATCATCCATGTTAAGCTCTAGTATCAAAAGGTCTCCTGAGTCAAATCCTCCATCTTTAACCTTTTCAGTCTCATTTTACTTGAAAAACTCCCCGGTATTCTTCCAGCTCCATCTTTTATGTGGGCAATTTGCTCCTATGGTCATATCTAAAGGATATGATGATGATTTCTAGAAGACCCCTACTAGCATATTGCCATCATCACCGACACTTTCAACGGATAATGCAATTCTGATTTTACCCTTATTATAACTGTTTTTCAGCAGCACATTTCCCCAACCTGGAGCTTCGTCTCTTGCAACCTTCATTTAGTTATTGTAAACTCGTAAATACGGACCTTTAGGGGAATCCAGCCATGAGCTTTCAAGACTTCTGAGCATTTTTGGAGGCTCAAGGGATTAATTACCTTATCTATCTCTGGAGATATGCACTGTTTAGCCATATGGCAACTGAGTTTCATGCTCAAATTAGATTTTAAGCCCTATTGCACCTTAAAAGTCAAATACCTCCACTACTGTTTAAGTAGGTTGTTCTGTAGCATGTACAGTTTTATTAGGAATTATATTAAGTTGTTTTACATATCTGTCAAATAAGAAGGCTTCTAATTGGTCGTCTTGAGAGATTATAGCATTTAGATCGGTTTTCAGATCAATGTACTTGTTATACCATTCTTCCTATATACTAATTTCGTACATATCACATTTATTAGCGAATAACAATAGAAGTTACTGTAAGATAGGGTTAGATTTATCAATCTACTTCTGCATTGTATATAAATCTACAGCTTCATTTTACAAAATCTTAATCATTGATTCAATTTCCTTAGTTTTCTACCCTATTAAGCATCTATCGAATAAATCAACAGTTTAAACAGTAAGGTCTACATCCTGCTTAGAGTGAAGGAATAAAAACAGAGGAACTATAAAATGCCTTTGCCTAATTTACTCAAATCCTAAACTAAGTTCATCTAGTTAAAGTACTTTGTCTAATAGTCAAACAGCAGCTTCAGGATGGAAAAGTTTGTATATTGGATCAGATGACCCCTTTCCTCCTGAATATATAGGAGTAACGGTAAATTTGTATCCCCAGTACGTCACTGATCCGTCAGAATGGAAATAAGTGTATATTGTGTCCCCGGAATGCTCGAAAGGTACCCAATTAGCTTCACCTTATCCCGATAAATTCTTTACCTCTTCTTGCCTGCCTACTTTAGCATAGAATTTTAAAGGATCACATCCGCTCTCAGTATGACATTGTGCATCAAATTCTATATATAAAGAACTAGCACCCGGAAAGCTTATGCAGTCATCTACATCCATGTTATTTTCGTACTAATGCGGAGATTCCTTTGTTACTGGTTAAGCTGAACCTGCAGCTGATTGTGATGCATAGCAGGGAATTAGCAACTATAATAGAATTTCTTAAAGCACCTTTTAATTGAAGTTTTAATTTTATTGTTGTAAGTTATACATAATTGATTCATTTAGTTAGGTTAATTAGCCTTTACAACTCATCAAAATTTAGTTCAGATTGACACTTTCTGTTAACTGATAAAGAATGTTTTTGTGATATTTTAAGGTTTGAGTGATTAAACTATGCTATCTTATTGTCTTTTCTGCTGTAAGGTATTATTTAAATTTGATTATAAGTTGATTTAGAGTAAATTCTCCAAATTTAAAGGACTTCTTTGCTTGTTAAGTTTAATTAAACTCAAAGTACATTCCTTTTTCATTCGAGTAATTCTGGATTTCCAGATTAGTTAAAGTTGTAATGGGGCAATTATAAAGACTAATATTATTACACGTTGCTAAGAAAATGTACCTATCTGTGACATTTTTAGGAGCAAAGTTGATAGCATCTCCTGTATCATTATACATTATAGTATATCCTAAAGGTACTTAAACACTTTTTAGATTATTTGACTCTATGTATACTAGATCTCTATACAGAGTTGCATTTGGGGTAAAATCTTACTTAGATATAAACATTTCATAGGAATAATCTTTATTAGTATCCAATGCTAAATCTCCTAGAGTCTCTTAAGTACCTACTTATTTAATGAAGTTGATCTTTCCAACGATTTATTAAGGAAACTCATCTGGCTTATTTCGTTTTATAGCGATTTACTTTCTACCTGGGATACTGATTTTATCTCTGATACCATTTCTAGAAACTTCAATAATTTCCCATTCACTTGTAACAGTTTCTCCAGGACCTACTAGTTTTACATCTATAATAGGCTGTTTAAACTCTGTATTTAATGATGCTGACTCATGTTAAAAGTTATTTTACTCGATAAGTTGTAGTAAAGAGTCTTAAAGGCTTTATTTTTTCAAAAGCTATGTGGCTGTCTATTAGGAAACTCCTGCTAGTTATAATCTTAACGAATCTAAATCTCCAGTCCATATTTTAGGATTAACAAATTATCCCTTTTTCTCTTAGTTTTGTTAGGAAGATGGCCTATATTATGAGGGATCGGTGAATTTTCCTATAAACATCTAGAGATACTCTATACTGCATGTATCTCCTGACTCTAAGACTATACCAAAAGAGTTTATATTAGATCCACTAGTAAAGTTTGAGCCTTCTCCTTGGTAGTCTAACTTAAAACTTTCACCTTTCAGTACAATTTAACCGTTAATATCAGCATAGACTTTTAAGGAGTAGTAAGGAGCTCGAGTTATTTGGTATACTTGTTGGTTAATTTCTATTTTAAACTCAATTCCAGCATCAATGAACTTCACTTTCGTATTTCCTAAAACTAATATAACAACGCTAGATTTACTCATTACAAAGGTACAATCTAAAGTGATACTATCAAAGAAATTATCAATTGATTAATATGCTTAAATTGGTATTTTAGCCATTAATGAGATCGGTTAATGTTGTCTTTATTTAGCTTATATTGTTAATGAACCGGTTTAGGCTTGATATGCAATTCCTTCGTTTTTATCATCAACTATACTCAATTCTAGATCTTAAACCTCCAGTATATCGTAAATTTTTTCGTATACTTTTTTATTTTAATCATGGTATCCCTTTATATCATCTACAGTCATTTTACCAGCTTACCACGCCTACATGATCTATAACAAATTAAGTTCTTGCTCTTTAGCTTAATCCACTATATCCTTTTAATCCTACACCAGTTCCTCATATTTTATCTTTGCCTCTTCCCACGTCATTTCTTTAATAGCTAATAGATTCTCAATCTTTTATGACAAGTAAAACTCACATCGAGATCTTCTTTGGTAGCTAAACTCATTATCCTTTTAAGTATTGTTTTATATCATAGGAAGCAAACAATCTTGCCAAAATGAGTGTGGAAGTTCTTCTAGATGCTTTTATATACCTCCAAGTATTTAGGTTGTTAATAGAATTATTTGAAACTTTGTATAATGTAAGGATAAAATATGTTCTGAGCTTTTTCCGTAGAGTTGAAGCTATGAAGAGGTAATCAAGTACACATGTGCAATTACATCCAGTAGTTCTCTGAGCTTATTCTAGTTGAATTCCTTTAGTCCATCGAATTCATAAGGGATATATGCTCTGACTACCTTTTTCCTCTGTTCTTTCACAAATTTATTCCTTTCCTCGGTATAAACTACTATATCATTCTTATCCACTGACCTGACGTCTCCCTAGAACACATCAGCATTTTAGAAAACAACTGTTGTCCAAGGTTAATCTTCAGTAAAGGTAAGGCCAAAGTCACTGAGCATACTTTTTATAAACAAAAGAGTACCAATTTCTATATCATCTGGCACTATTCCTTACTCTATCTTTACCTTTAGTTATTGACCTATATTAGAGATCTCCTCTATAATATAATCACGCCATCTTGGCTTAGTAACGTATAACTATCTCAGTGTAATAATTATCTCATAATACTATCTTTCTATTGCCTTTAAACTCTTATCTGAGGTTATCCAGTTGAATCTTTATCCAATATCAGATAAAAGCATATATAAGAAGGATTCCTTAGATCTATCTGAGTAAGACTGGTCAAAGTATTACTTATTAACGTGTTCCCATGCACTCTAAATTGATTAAGGTGAGTGCTATTTGGATACAATTTTCCTTATAATCTTTGTACAAATTGTATAAGTAGAATGAGACATACAGCTATAACAAGTCTCGATTAAAAAGTTAAGTCTTTCTTTAGTAGCCAAACACTTTATCAGCAACTTTTGTTTAGATGCCTTATATATACTTAGTAATAGGGAGTCTATGAAGTTGCAATCACTATTCTTGTTTTAGGATAACAAAGGAATAGAAGAAGGAAGTCTGTTAAACATTCTATAAAATTCTTCTAATTTTGTAAACATTTACCCATAAATCTATCTTTGGTATTAAATCGATTTCAATATTTTGTATAAATCTAGTCGATTTTAGTCATTTACCCATTCAGCGGGGAAATTATGTTCTTCAGGCAACACTTTTTAGCCAGGGAAGTCTTAATCTTCAAAGTTTTTTAATATAGACTCAATTTGTTCATCCTAATTTACTTATAGCTCCTCTACTAACACCTTAGTTATTATATTAGGATCTGAAATCTAGCAGTTTATTAAGGCTTCTTCAAAGTTAGCTGGTAGTTTTTTAAGAAACTCTGATTATTCTACTAATTACTCAAAACTCTCTCTATAAAATTCTTGATTTTTTATATAGTTTAAGTACATGAAGAAGTCTAGTTGATTGTGCTCATTTGTAATCTAGTCTTCAATTTCTTCTAAGAATTTTTTAGTTTTAGGATTTGTTAAGTCTAGTTAACCCCGATCTATTTACCCCTGTATAGTAATATCACACAATGATATATATTTGTTAATCATCTTAACTACTAGTTTTCCTTTACCAGTTCAGTGAGATAGATTATATATGAATCTTACCCACTCAGACATAGGATTCAGATCTTTGGTTTGCTGTTATTACTTATCCAGCCATAGTCTTCCTGTTGATATATCGCAAATATCGATATCATTATTATTATACCTTCTAATTTTGTCAATAGAAGGCATTTAAGATCTAATTTGATTCAGCATGATATCTTAAAACTCTTACTTTACCTTAAGATTAATAGTTTTATCATCTCCTCCTAGTCCAACAAGCAGAATATTGAATAAATTCCAGCAGTTTTACCTTAAATTAACTTTGAGCTCATTATACTTATCAATATAAGGCTTATTTTTAGATTTTTACAGTTCTTTATATGGTTTATAAGTCAAGGTAAAGTCTTTTTCAATATCCGTTAAGTAATTTTGAGTAGGGGACTCTTTGTCCTTTTACACACATATATACCACTCTTACTCATCAAACATAACAGGCCCAGATTCTACTTCGTATCCTTCGAGTGGCTCATTGGTCAAATGAGCCTCTACTATCCCAATATCAGTTTCTCCTTTCTCCAATCTCACAAAAAGTTATTATCCTCTTGACTTCTTAATCAAAACTCCATTTTTACCCTTAGTTTACGATAATTAGATTCCATTTATGATTTAAGTTGTGTCAAATTCAACTAAATCTGTCTCTAAGCCAATAAATCCTCTAGCCTTTTACACCAATACAGATAATCCCAGTGAGATTCTATTCCAAAGTAGCAAAGGAATATCTTCTTACCTAAATGGAATAGTAATAGCATCTACTAAAGTTATATTGTGGTATAGGCTTAAAAAGTCAACAGACTAGGACTCTGACAGTATTAGGTCCTTTTACAGTTAAGAGAACACGTCATAAAAGTATCTCTAAACACAGCGTTGTAAATAAGTATCAACTCCTTCTAATTTATCCCAATAGTGAATTTTTGCTAATCCATTGGTAAATGACTGACAAACGGATCTAACTAGAGAAGTTTCCATATCAGTTGAATTTTTAAGCATTTAGTAGATTGATTGAAGCCCTAGGGCCCTTGCTAGTCCTTATATTCGGCGTGTTGATAATACCTAAAGAAGCTTCTCAGCTTCTACTTGTGATTTAACGAAAATGTTTATCTATTCAATAAGTTTCTTTAGTTCAATATAAGATTAGTCTCTTTCTTTCTTCTCCTACTGCGCTTTCTTTTCAAAAATTCCTGAGAAAGCTTTAGATATACTAATTTGCCCTTACACCTTTTTCCATCTACTTCCCATTTGTAATGATGATTTAACCTATTCTTATTGTACTTTTTCTACTTCAAACTAAATTGCTGATAAATCTATGTTTAGGGATATAATGCTTTAGTGATGACTGCTGTAGAGTAGCAATTTGCATCTGTCTTAAATTTGTTTTCCTAGTATATCCAAGGTTAGTTCATCATCTTCACTCTATGTTTTTACTATATTTTAAGCCCATTTTCTAATAGAGCAAATTTAAGTGACTAGTTTTTTATACGATGAGGAATATTCTCTATCCTAGTTACTCATGAATGAATTCAGGGATTTTTATTGTTCTAAGAAGAGAATATATGCACCAAAGAGTATGATTTCTGCCTTATCTAACTACTCAGACTCAATATTCCTTATTTCCTCCGAAATTTCAAACTTATCTTTTAGGAAATTTCAGTATTCAACTGCTTCTTAGTCTCCAACTATGAACTTTTTAATTATTGGATCTTTGAATTCATCTGGTAATTAATTCATCTTTAATACCTCCTCTAAGTATTAAGTTAGGCAATATTCCTCCTCTTATTATTTAGGAAGCTAAGCTAAGGAGATAAGCCCGGTTTTTGCCATTTCTAGATTTGATTAAAGGCTCATTCTAGCATCAAAGTTCTTTATTTAGTCTACTATGCTTTAATTAAACAATATATCCATTGAGAATTACGGAAAGCACTTATCTGAAATTCCACTAGCAACTAAAGGATTTTGTAGCATTTGAGTCTAGTTCTTCTCTTCTTCTTCCAAAATGAACTCACCTGATATAAGTTTTTCACATAATGAGGCAATTAAGCTTCTGCAGGTATCTTTAAGTGTATCTGGCCATTACTTAGCCAATATCTATTATTATACATATGCCTATATATTGATTTTCCACCCCCAATAATTAACAGAGCCATCTGACCTAAAAGTAAAGAAGATTTGAGGCGTTTCAATGTCAATCGGCTATTTAGGGAAATTTTCACCTTCAAATCTATGAAGTTTTTCCGATTTCGACTCATCAGTCCACAGTTCTAAGTAATCACAGCCATTCTCAGTTTTACATTAAGGATCAAAAGTTAAAGCATACTTTAAGGCATTTGGAACTTATACCATATGCGTCAAATTAGCATTATCTGGATAATTATGAGGACTTTCGTATACTTCTTCCACTGTCAAAATTTCATTTGAAAACTTAGCAGGGGGACTTTAAAGATTTTATAGATCTCTGATAATCTGCTGTATTGGAGTAATGAATCCAAGTATGAGATCAATATTGAGTTAAGATACCATTATAGCATTCATCATATTGTTTAAGGTTGAATCTAGTAAAGTTAGATGCAGATTATCTAGAATATAAGCTGGTATCTTTCCCTCATTTGAGATATCAACTATTGCTTTTACTATTGTCTAGGCCTTTTGTATCATAGTAATAGAATAAAAGTTTAATAGATATTCTTCATTTTCTGATAATTCTAAGTCTTTTGCAGCCTAACTGAATAAACATTTTTGGCAGGAATGGACAATACTTAAAACTCCAGAACTATCAATCTCTGTACCATCAATGATCATCAACGAGTACTTTTCTGCCTTGTCTAGTAGAATCTATATAAACTTCTCAATTCTGTTGGTGTCTGAGTCCTCAGTGAGTACAAATGCCCTGTATATTCCGGATGGGTTGGATACAGACTTAAACATGTCACATTGCCTCTAGAATTAGATATCTGTTATATCATCATAAGGAATCTCAAGCTATTATGTTAAGTATTCTATTTTCTCCCAGGGATCTTTGTAAAATATATCAAAACATTTGCTTAGAATCAATGATATCTGATCTCCCAGCTCTTAGTCATCTCCTGATGCGACCAAAAGTTCATGAAGCATGTCATGGATGTTTTTTCTAAGCTCAAATGATATATTTACTTCTTAGTGCTGTTATAGAGCTTGTAAATGCGAGAAAAGCAGGTTTATATGGGCTTACATGCCAATTTTCATCAATTCTTAGTCCAAAACTTCAAAACTTTAGTTTATATAAAGTCCAGAAAGCTGTTAAAAGGACTCGTATATAGACATGATATTCATTTCTGAAACATTTAGCTTTAACCCGTCTTTTACTGGATATTGAATAGCAGAGTCACTTTTACCACTGCTCCTATAAGCATGATTAAGTTTATCAATACAACAAAGTACAAACAAACTTAAAAGAGATGGCGATATTTACTCTAGCGATAAATCCTTGACTTACTCCTTCCTTAAAGGCTCAAAAACGCTATTATCAATCAGTAATTTAGAGGATTTATCATTCACAACAGAGGCCTATCCTCCAGGGTTGTTCTTAGGAAACTTGAACTACTTATTAATAGTTATAAACTAATTAGACCCTCCAAAAATTGCCCATAATCTAACTTTTTCAGGAACTGGCAAAGGATCCCCTGGCATTCTTTCACTGTTTCTGAAGAAAACCACATTTCTCTTATCCATATTCAACAGAATTCCAATCACATCTCCAGGATTAAATGCTTAGAACTGCCTTACCGAGGAATCTGCCTGGTTATTAATATTCCCATTTTTCTTATACTGGTAAGATGGACATGAGGAATCGTTAGTAGCTCCGAAATTAGTAAGCCCTTGATCCACTATTCCGATATGAAGGTGATCTGAGCTGTTCTGATCTACATTCACCTCTATGTAATGCGTCCCTTATGTAAACTACTACTAACTTACAACTGATCCCCAGCCACTCGAGTCAGTTCGCGTCACAGTCATATTTCTGTTACTCAAAGCAATATCACCTTTCTTTTTATCCATATCCCACGACGGAATCACACATTTAGAAGCTTTTACTATAGTTGACTTATAAAGTTGATTAACTATCGGTAAAATCTGCTCCAAAGCCTACTGAAACTCGTCATCTTTTTATTTCTGTATAAAATTTTTTGATGTGAAAAGCAAAGGAGTCATCTCTCCAGTGGCTATTCCGAGACTTAATAAAGGTTGAATGCTAAGTTGCTAGTCTTCAATAGACGCGCCTGCTAGCTTTCCAGTGTACAGGTCTTAAAACAGTTCCATTATCAGTCCAAATGCCTTTTAGATTGAAGGGTATTCCATAGGAACAGAGCTTGCGGGGAGATTTTCTAGAATTGTTTGACTTATTGTGATAATTTCGTTGTAGATTTCAGGAAGATTGCTGCTCGTTCTTTTCAATAGAGAAATAAACATCTTAGTCCCCCATTCTATTGCTAGTTTGGCACTGGGGGGAAGATCTTCTGCACCGGTTTAGTCTTAGCCTAATTCTTAAGAGGACTCTTTTCTTTTGTCTTCTCTTAAAAGAGCCTCGTGGATTGCAAAAAGACCTCTTTGGACATTTAATCTGTCGTTGGATGTCGGGTCTTCTGTACGGTTAAGAAGAATTTACTGTTGGAGAGCCTTAAGGTACTCTTACTTCTTTTACTAGGATCTCTTTTTAGACTCTAATCCAAGAATAATTCCAGCATGACTGTCGTAGTTATCTGATCCTTTGCCTTGCTTTTCATTCTGCTAAGTGTTGAGATAATTTTTGAGGCCTTTAACCTAACTCAGCTTTACAGCGTCATATAGCTCGTTGGTTATACCAATTGTATTCAGGTCGTCGTCCTAGTAGGATAGAAGCTGATCCGGAGTGAGTTCGTTGACACGGTCAACTATTACACTTGCGTGAATACCCATTTTTATAACCACTAATTCTACCCCTCCAAAATAAGCTATATATAAAGCTCGTATAATCTAGAAATTGTTTAGGTGCATTTAAGATTGGGTTAACTCAATATTAAACTTTTGTAAGGATTTTAATTACTCTGTAAAGTTAAAGGATTTTTTTATCTTTTATTTAGTTTTGGAGAAATCAGTGTAGTTATATGAGAGAAATAGAGTCATATTCATACAAAGGAGTAAGTGAGGAAAAATGTTTTGGTAGGAATATAGTAAAGTTTTTGGGTATTTGAGATGATTTAATAATGCTAAGCTTGGTTTTAGTAGGTTATCCTAATAGAGTGTTATTCTATGAAAAAAATTGTGCATTTAAGAGTTTAATCTGGCAAGTTTAAACGATTTTATATTTGAAGAGTTTAATTGTTTGATACTACTTCTTCCCTATTATTACATAATCTAATTAGGGACCAGTTAAGAGTGGAGTAATTTAAAGTGCACTTTCTAACCTACTGATTCAATTTAAAATATGATTATATCTAATTCAAAGTAGTTGATAGCTTCGAAAGTATCCAAGATAAGCTCTCTCCAATATCCTACTGCTATAATTGGATATCTCCACTATGTATTAATTCTCTTTCTGTATATAAAACTTGTTTTAACCTTGATATAAAATCAATAAGTTTTTAATCATCTCTTTCAATCAATAAATTTTTCAATTCATTTGAAATCTACTAAAGACCATTAGCTTTTTTCTATAAAAATTCGATTTCCTTTTGAGGATGAATGCTCATAGAACTACTGACTCTCTTTTTAACAGAGCGCTCCATTGATCTTTTCTATGAACTTTTTCTAACTCTTTCATTCAACAGTCTTGTCGTGCTATTTTTCCTGATCAAAGGCTTATTTGAGTACTTCCGACTTACTTTATTTCTACTACTTCCTAAATCTGACGTATTTTTATTATTATTCCTAAGCATTGGATCTTACGGAAAGAACGAATTCGGAGCTCTCTAATTAAAATTCCTTACTGATAAAGGTATATTGAAATTAAACTTGATTGACTAGGTTGTGGGGGATAAAGGATTAGCTCTTAACTTAGCTTTAGAATTTTTCATTTTATTATTTTCCTACAGATCAATCTAAATTCTCTGGTAGTCTTCGTAAAGCAATATCCTGTATTCTTTTCTTTCCTTTAATAAACCCTGAATTCGGCATAAACCTTACTCTCTGTTCATAATGTAAGTACTCTAGATTTGAGTACCCAGTAATCTTCCACTTGTCTTCCTCTGTCATTTCAACCCTAGCTTCACTTTCTAGCCATTCAGGCAGTGTATCAATATGCTAATCAACAAGCTTTTATACTTCATACTTCCCTAGCTACTCCTAATAATTCTGCATTAAATGCCAAATCCCGAACTCCTCTAATTCTAGCGCCTTTTCACTGTACCTTTTCATAACCTTTTCATTGAACTTGATAGTATACCTATTAAGATTCCTCAGCCTCTCCTTCTCCGCCAGCAACGCCAAGGCCCGTGTCCTATTCAACCAGGGGTGGAAGGGCTGCTCCCCAGTCCTCCATATCGCGTACCTGTCCTTCTGCTTCATCAACTTCCTCTAAAGCTTGTACCTAGATTCCTTCCTCTTGGGCTTTGGCACAGATGTCGTGAAAAATCTACGCATTTTTATTACTACCTAGTAACTTCATGTATAGCATTGGCTACATAGTTGACATTGTTGGTATTAAGTCCAGCTACACTGATTCTTCCATCCATAGTCAAATATACATGGAAATCCTTAGTAATCCTTTCGCACTGTTCTTTATTCAGTCCAGTAAAGGCAAACATACCAATTTGATTGGTCACATGGTCCCAGGTCAACTGTGACCCTGCGTTTTGGAGTCCTGACTTAAGCTCTGAGCGCATAGTGATAATCCTATCGGCCATTTCCTTTACATCCCCAAACCAAATCTTCCTCAAATCATCTGAGTTAAGCACAGTGCTAACGATCCTAGCTCCATGTAGAGGGGGGTTGGAATAAATAGACCTTCCAATAATCTTCAATTAGGAAGTAATCCTAGCAGCCTCCTCCTGGTTCTCACATATAACAGACAAGCACCCAACTCTTTGCCCGTATAGGCCAAAGTTCTTGGCAAATGACTGGGCTAGTAGCACCTGGTGTCCATTTTACACAAACTTGCGAATTGCGTTGGCATCACGATCAACGCTTCCACTGGCGAAGCCTTAGTAGGCAGAGTCGAAGAAAGCTACATGGTTTTTCTCCTTCATAACCTGGCTAAGTCTGTCCCATTCACTGTCAGTGGGATCGGCACCGGTGGGGTTGTGTGCACATGCATGGAGGAGGACAATCGAGCCATTAGGTGCATTTTATAGATCACTGCACATCGCGTCTATATTGATGCCCTTTAAGTTCTTGTCGTAGTATGTGTACTCCTGCCAGTCTAATCCACTGTCCTTGATTATTGTCTTATGGTTGCCCCAGGTGGGATTTGCTATATATACTGTGCGCTGGGTGTCGTAGAATCGGGAGAGATATGCAAAGCCGAGGCGCAGGGAACCTGTGCCTGATAAGCCTTGGGCCTTTGCCACTCTTTTCTCTTATACAACCTGGGAATCAGCACCATAGGCTAGTTTTACAGCTGCACTGGTGAAGGACTCTAGACCCTCTGTTGGAAGGTACTCGTGGTCCATTTTAGAGTTGAAGATTATTTCCTCAGCTGCACGTACTGATGGAAGGACTAAGGGCTTGTTGTTATTGTCACGATATGCACCGACTCCTAGGTTTACTTTGTTGGGGTTTTCACAACGTTTGAAGGCTTCAGAAATTCCTAGGATGGGGTCAGGAGGACCTTGGGGCACATTGCGCCAGAGGGAGGTAAAGCGGACTAGTTGACGAGACAACATTTTTTATGGTGGAAATTTGAAAGAAGGGGGAATTTTGTAAAAAAAATTAATAAGCTTTGTTGCAATGGGGAAATGTAGGAGAGTTTTGGTGGGTGTGGCATTGTTGAAGGTGATGTAATTCGTGTGTTTGTAGAAGATAGGTGTAAATGTGAAGATTTGTAGGGTTTTATTAGTTTTGTGATTTATTGATTTATTGAAGCATTATTAATTTCAGTATGCATTATATGCTTAGATGAGGGATAAAATATGCTATATAATATATAAATATAACTCAAAAACACATTACTGATCCATCTAACTCTTTTATCTTCAATAGCAACAAATTTTCCTTACTTTAAATTCCAATATTTCAAATAAAAATGTCAAAGGAAAACCATTAGTCCTCTAAAGCGCACCCACTAAAGGACGACTGTCAAGATATCGTTAAGGATGCAACTTTTATAAACTAAAGCGACATATCACAGACCAACACAACAGCTCTAAAAATAGACATCTTGAATAGCGATCCCCCTCCTGCATCCCACTCCCCATGTGAAGCAGTTACCCTTAAAATCCTAGACTCCCACATAACCACAGGCTTTATGACTCTTCTAACAATCTACGCCCTATTTGGTGACGATTTACGTATGTGTGCTTTTGAAAAAAAGGACGATGATATATTTTTCGGCTTGGCCGTTGTTTGTTTATTTTTCTTCTCTCTTGAGCTAATTGCTTCCTTTATAGTGAAAAAGGACTACAGATGAAACTTCTACTTCTGGCTAGATTTCATCTCAACTATATCCTTGATTCCGGACATCGGCTGAATCTGGAACCCAATGGTAGGAATAGACGAAGACGGTGGAAGTGATGATGCAGAGTAAATCCAAAACGCGGGTAAAGCCTCAAGAGCTGGTACACGTACATCAAGAGTAATCAGAGTAATACGTCTCATCCGTATAGTAAAACTGTACAAAAATGCCTAAATGGCGATGAAATAGCAAGAAGATGAGGACTAGGTGTTCCCTGAGGATGGCTAAGTGCAAATTCCTGCTGAGTCGAAGGTAGGGAAGTAGCTTTCAGATTTGACTATAAAGCGAGTAATTGTGCTTACTTTAATAATGCTGATTATGCTTCCATTATTTGAGACTGATTTTTATTTGACTGCTGAGACTAGTTGGGACTTTGGGCTATAGGAAGTAATGAGCTTCTATGGTGATTCTGGGTTTGAGGTAGTGCGACAGGAGTATATACTCCAGCATGAAAACAAGTCAAGACCTATAATTTACCTGAGTTACAAGATAAATGAAGAGTGAACCTGAGAGAGCGATACAGATCATCAGGACTTAAGGACAAATGAGAAGCACTTCGCAACTGATGAATACGACTCCGTTGCTATTTTTGACCTAAGAGAAGACACAAGGTTCTCATCTGGTCTGAATATAGCAAAAACAATATTTGTGTGTATAGTCTTAACACTTGGTGCTATATATTTTACTAAGGATGCAAATGACTTGGTGATAACTCCTATAGAGAAGATGGTGGAGAAGGTAAGAAGGATTGCTTAGAATCCTATAACTGCAGCTGAGGACAAGAGTAAGACTGTGTATGATTTATAGGCAGAGTCAAGTGGTTGTTGTAAGAAGGATGATAAGAACAGTGCCGAGTATGAAACAGCGTTGTTGGAGAATACGATAGTTAAAATAGGGACGTTGCTGGCTCTGGGATTCGGGGAGGCTGGGGCTGCTATTATTGGCACCAATATAGAGCAAGGGGGAGATGTAGATCCTATGCTGGAGGGGAAGAAAATAATGGCTGTATTCGGGTTTTGCTATGTACTGGGCTTCGCTGATACCACAGAAATCTTGCAGGAAGGAATTATGGTGTTTGTTAATGAGATAGCACTAATCGTTCACAGTGCAGTAGATCATTTCCAAGGCGCAGCTAACAAAAACATAGGCGAGGCATTTCTACTAGTATGGAAATTTGAAGACTAGGACTTTGAAGAGTAGGAAAATGAGGAGTTAGAGAAAGTTTTGGTACTGAAGCCAGAGTCAAAAAGAGTTTAATATCTGCCTGACTGTGCATTTACCTCGTTTTTAAAGATAATAGCTAAGATTAATAAGCATCCAATGATCTTGAAGTATAGACAACACCCTAAATTAATGAAACGTTTGCCTAATTATCAGGTTAAGATGGGATTTGGGCTGCATATAGGATGGGGGATTGAGGGTGCCATTGGATCTGAGTTTAAAATAGATGCTAGTTACTTATCACCTAATGTTAACCTAGCATCAAGACTTGAAGCCGCTACTAATTAATATGGTGTTCCTATGCTAATCTCAGGAGAGTTTTATGATTAACTGAGTTCTAAGGCCCAGTAAATAAACAGACACGTAGACACTGTTAATGTAAAGGGATCCAAGCAAGCCATGAGACTGTATGCTTCAGACTGCTATGTGGAAGATCTGATACCCTCTAAAAGCAATACAATAACTAAGGAATAATCAAGGCAAAAGCGAAGAGAACTGCGCAGGAAGTTAGAACGGGGAGATATTTACTCTTGGCATATTCTTGATACTTCAAAGGAGTTAAAATAGATGAGAAATCATATCACCTAAGAGTTTTTAGATACTTTTTAGAATTTGATGAATAGTTATATTGGAGGGAACTGGTAGGAGGCTAGGAAATGGGT
>CAKKTI010000268.1:0-30231 GCA_920105805.1 Condylostoma magnum
CTTTTATGAGTTAGTGTAAGGATAGGCAATTGATTTCATTGATTAGGTGAATAGTTTAGGATATGGATATGGAGCAGGTATAATAGGACTATCATTAATCTTCAGAGGAATTTGAGCCCCCTTTATTCTTTACTCATAAACTTGTAGTATAAAATTGTAACTACTAGCTCCAGAGACATAAGAACATAAGGATAATCTACAATAGGCTTATAAATCAGGAGACAAGTAATAAATAGCGAAGGTAAATGATCAATATAACCAACTAAAAAGAAAGTTTAAAATTTATCCATGGTTATAATCAGTACCTATAACATAAGTTCCATTTGTATTGGTGTTCTTCTGAACTTTATAAGAAATGACATTCAATATAGAGAAATATCCCTCAATGCAAAGTGATGGATTCTTATGATTTAAAAATCTTACAGAAGCAGATCCTTATTTTATACTACCTTGCTGCTTAGCCTTTTGTACATTCTTAACTGCTCATAAAAGTCCTGCTAGTAGTCAAAACTTCGGGTAAATATCTTAAATTGCCAAATACTTCAAATACTTACCAATTTTTGCACTTCCTATCACATCAACATTTCCTTCTGCTATTGTGCTGAATTGGTTTATTATGTCTGGGTTCCAACTTTTGGTAAATCAATTAGTATACACTAAATCAGGAAGATATTTAATTGGGATTCCAGAGTATCTACCAGGAACAGTATTAGAATAGAAGAATATCCCAAAAGCTTAAAAAATTATAAAGCCCAAAGTATACAAAACAAATCCACTTAAGAAAGGTAAAAAGAATTAGTAAGATTAATAAATTATTGTATTGATAATGCAGTTGAAATTTTTGTTTAGTATTGATGGAATAATGGTTATGCTATAAATTATATAATTCTGCACAGTAAATGAATCTTAAATAGATAATCTAAGCTACTATAAAGGACTTTCATTAAGTTTTAATAGTTAGAAATATAATCATCAATTTGATAAATGTACTATATTTCGAACTTAAATACATAGCTTTAAGGATTTTTGTTATTGATGCTCCTTTGTAAATAACTAACAATAATATCTTATATTCCACAATAATAGAATAACCTATCACCTAGTCTTTCATTTAAAATCCTTAAATGCTAAATAATTCAATACCATATTATATCTAAATTTTTAATTATTTTTAAATTAAGTAAATCTCTGAGCTGATTGAAGTATCTGTACTATCAGCTTGTTTAATCCCTTCCAATACCAGCATGATTTATCTGGTACATTGCATTATATATGCAGTATCAATATTTATTTAATTATTCACCTCTTATAATCACTATTCTCTCGCTCAATTCTACTTAAAATGCTCAAAGACACAACAAGCAGATGAAATTCCAATAGTAATAGCTCCTAACCTCGATAAATAATAATCAGAATAACATAAAGCTGCAAAGTTATCACATTACCTTAAAAACATTTCTAGATTTCCTTTAAATGGGGTCATTTCAGTTAAAAACCTTACAATATCAGACGCAGTGAGTTTATTTAGCTTTCAATCAAGAGCCCCTAGTATAAAAAACTCCATGTTTGCAATTGCCACTTTAGAGAACTTAGTTGAGCACAGTTATTGGACTTAGAGAATTGTTAGCTATTTCTACCCTTCAAATTTCAAAGCTATAGAAACGCATAACGCACTTATCAATTCTAAAGTAACCAGCTTCATTACCGGAGAAGTTGCTAGAACTATATCAGCATACGTTGAAGCTAATTGTGATGTTCTACTGCTTCCACCAAGATCTGTACATGTATCAAAGATCCATTCTTAAAGATATTTTCGATGCAGAGGGGTTATAATACCATTCTAAATGATTGTAAGATAATCATGGTTTTAAAGTTGTTGTGAATCAATCATTTAACTATGATTTTCTAAGAGATCCTTAATGAATATGTTTATTTTTGTCTGGTATTCTGATACTTACGCTTCCATATTGTTTATGGGACTGGAAATTGGATTTAATGATAGATTGTTAGAAAAATTATAATTTTATTAGCTGATGATGCATAGTGTATTTTTGATTTAAATACTTAAAGTCTTTGTAATAATTAGGTTCAAGAAAATGAAATAATTATCAAGCCATCAATTAAACAGTTTATCTTAATTTAAAAAGTTTAAAGGATGTAAGCTTGAATTATTATAGATATATTTTAGTATTAAAAGCATTTCTATCAGCAAAGGGAATATTATAGTTTCTAACAATTTAATAAAAATAAGTTCTTTTATTATCTTAATTGCAACTAATTATAAAGTGAATAGTTTATGTCGATTAATAATTTAAATAGGCGAACAATAAATATGTAGAATCAAAGGTAAATTAGCTTAATGATTTGGTATGTTTATCACTGTACATGTAATAGTTAATGTAATATCCCTAAGATTTTTGTGTATTGAATATAGCTACTTTTTTGCCTAATTATTAAAGAAGAAAAGCATATCTAGTCATACTTGCATGATACATAAATCAAGGTATAGATTAGAACAATTTAATTGAGAATTGCTTTAATTTTATTATAATGCTTGAAATTTAACCTTTTAATAACGCAAGTACATAATAATTAATAAAATTTCATAGTTAGTTACGAGATAATAAACCTTGTAGTTTTCTCTTCTCCTGCATTATCTTAATATAAGCTTGTTAGAGTTCTTCCTACCTTTTATTTAAAGAATTAGTGTTTACAATAAAATCCTCACACTTAGTTGTATTAGCTTATTGCTGACTTAATTGAAAACTATCTTCTTTTTTACCTTTTGAATCTTCTGCATTGCTTAATTTAACTTATTCATTTCTTTACAAATTTATTGTTGAATCCTTTCTATACTCTTTATCTTATTTTCTATCGATAGTTTTGAACATGTTGATAATATTGCTATATAAATGGTCTGACTAGTCATGCCTATTAGCATCTGTTTAGAATTAATTAATCGGTTATTTCTTTTCAATCTATAAGCTTTAGCAAAATCTATTCTTATCCTCATGCTAATACGAGGAAGAATCTCTCAACTTACTATAAGATCTACTAGTGTGTTCATCTCTATTAAAAGCAACCTGATTTGTTTATTATTTTCTACCTTTTAATAAATTTACAGATTAATTTCTCTTATGACTCCTGCCTGTTAAAGGTTATTATTGAATCTTATCATGCTAGCTTTTATATATTTTGTAGTACTTCAATGCATTTTCAAAGAAATTGTATAAAATAACAAAAGTTCCTGTTTTATCTATTTTATTTAACTATTCTTTGTCTATTTTACTTAAAGCATTTGAAATTTACCTTAATCCTTTGCTACTTATAGAGTTTTGTTTTATTCATTTAGTGAATTATCTTAAATGTTAGATAACTTCACCGGGACGCTTGAGTTAAGATTTAAAGTTTTCTCAAATTCTGCTCATGAATATTTATCTAGTGTCTCCTTAGTTGATCTCAGCTAACAATACTACAACACAAATAGCAACTTCGATGAAAATCTAGGGAGGCTTGAATTATTTTTAATAATCTGATAGTCTCCTTACGTTTATTTACTTTACAATAGTTTAAATATTACACTCAATTTCTTTTAAGTCTTCTGTTTTGTTTTGCAATATGTCCTTTAACATATATATTATTTAATCAAAGAGTTCGTATAATGTTCCATTAATCTAGCCTCCTGTACTTTCTTTATGAAGCATTTTAATGACTTACACAACTTCTTAATTATCAAAATAATCACATATTTCAGAAATCTAGCTTGTAATAGAATTTGGTATATATCCAATCTATTCTACTTTACTTTTCAGTATTTACAAGGTTTTTAATACATTCGCAGTGGTAAAATTAGTAGCTTTTTTCTCTTATATATAATTTTACATTTTAAAATCAGATTAATATGCTATATCTCTGTATTTATTCCCAATAGGATTAGTCTAATTATATTCTGACAACTGTTTCTTTTGATTCATAGGTGTAATGGACCTTTACAAGGGCAAATTAGTTTTATCTAAGCATTTTTCCGTTAAAATCTCATCAACAGTTTCTTACCTAACTGCTTCAGTTGAAATATTACTAGTAAAGTCTTATTAATTCATAGAATTACCATAGTATGATTTACGACTGAGTGCCTTTTCTATAATTTTCTTCCTAGTTGAAATTTCTTACTAATAAAAATCATTCTAGCCTTAGTAACTCTAATGTAATTGCACTGGATTTCAAGTAAAGCTTAACTATTCATCATTTTCTTCCAGTTACCTACCAAATTATTAATCGATACAGGATTTAAATAACATAGAAGTGTTTTATTTTAAATATGATAACATAAACGAAATAATTAATTATTCAATTTAACCTTTTTCTGAGGCATAGATTCATCTACAATTCCATTGCAACTATCGTCTTGATTAGAGTTATCATCAGCTGATAATGTGTCGACGGATTTTGAATATTATATTGATTTCAGCTTGCTCTTTAATCTTTCAAAGTAGTCAATTAGCTCTGTATCTTCAAACTAATCTGAGAAATCAATAGCGCAATGCTCGAAAAGTACATAAGGCATTTCTCGTTCTATGTATTACAGTATAGCAAGCACTGAGGAGTAAATCATGTTTTAGTAGCTATAATTTTTAGTATAGTAGGAAAACACCTTTTTCATGAATGCTTTTTCTTTTATATACTAAAAAAGTTGTGTGTCCATTGCTTAAATTGTGCATCTAAGAAATTTCATAACAGCTATGATGATTGCTTTGTCTTTTAGTTTCAGTAGTTTGTAAGCTGTTGTGATCAAATCGTGTTAAAGGATAAAATCTCGCATAAGATCCTACTGATAATAAATACAACATGAAAATATATCGAGGGTTTCTGTTATAATAAATCTTTCATCCTCTTATTAGATTTTAGTAATGTCTATACAACTTATAAGTTAATCCAGAATAGAGGAATATAGTTTATCATTGAAATTATCTAAGAATTTGCTATCATCTATTGATATTATAGCCTTTAATAGCTCAGAAATCTGGAACATTAAACCAATATCACACTCTTTCTATAATTTCTTACAAATCCCTGTTAATAGCAATCCTCCTCCTTACATTAAATACTTTTTAGCCACATGAGATGACATTTATACACACATTCCAAAGATTTCTTATATTTAATTAGTAGTTTTAAGAGAATCCTGCTCAACATAAATTTCTTCCAGTTACTCAAAAATTTCATCGTTTAGAAGAGTTTCGAAAAACGTGCATTTGACTAGAAAATTGACTATTTTTTACATATTGCACAACTCATACAAGAAATCAACAGCTTATTCTTAATTTTCTTAGAGTTTTGTGACTAATTTCCCCCTAGCTTCTCCGCTGTTTATAAAATCCTCTATGATATCTCCACTTAGACTAGCCTAATACCCAGCTAGGAACATATTAACATTTTCATCTAATCCTCTTATAAAGGCCGACTCTTTAAGAAATTTTAAGCGAAATGCAATATGAATCTTTTACAGTAGATCCTAGTCCGTCAGTCCTAACACATTATTAAACTTAACATTCTACTCAAAATCTTTATCTGGGTGAAAATCCTGATTTTAAATCAACGGATCATATTGAAGTAGAGACATAAAGTAGATGTAATAATCATCCCCTAACATTGTTTCGAGTACTTTTGGATTGTACAGTCGTAATAGCTCCTTAAATAGCTCAAGCAGCTAGAATTTATCCTCTACCTGCAAAGATATCAATTGGTCCAGAAACTATTGCTTTACAACTTACTTTACAATCTACTCTCTTTGTCCTTGTAGTTCAGCTATGTATTAAGCAATGTCTCCTATGTTTTCAGAGTTTGGGTCAGGGAGGTACTCCTCGTCTTGTAGATCTTAATCAGGATTTTTACCCTATAGATGGCAAAAAATTTCTCATATGATACGAGCACCTTCTGCGTCCTAGAAACTAACTGCGTAATGGTTGCTTTAGCTGTCTTGCCAGGTTATTATTGATTCTCCTTGTCTTGAGAAATCTTCATCGTTTACCTGATATTCTAATAGGAAGTAATCTGGGTCATCCTCATTGATTATGATAAAAGTAGAGTCATTCACGTGAGTCTAACCTATTCCCTATTCACACCAGTGTGTATCGTCTTCTAATTTATATAGTTTTACCCGCCAGCTATCTTCACTCATAAACTGAAAATGTCGTAAATAGAATAGAATATAGTTAATAGTTAATACTAGAAAGAACTAATTTATTAGTAAGTGTAAAATGTATTTGTAATATTTGCAAAAAATGGAATGAGGAAAAATTACTGTTAACCTTAGTTATACTGTTACTGTATTTTATGGTGGATTTAAGAGTTGAAGTAACTAGATTGATTAAGTATGGTTTATTGTATTAAAAGTAATTATCAGATAAAAGTAGTTTACTAAAAAAGATGTAAAAGTATTTGCTTTGATGTAAGGATTAGACTTAAATACAGAAATCTTAAAAGAATTATTAAATGGAATATGTTTTAATATATTTAAGTAATCAAATTTAACAAAAGCAGTCATTCTTTAATTACATAGACAGCACTAGTAAATTACATAAAATATACATAAAACGAAGTATAACAATACACCAACTCCTAAACTTGCAATATAACCAAAATATAAAGACAAATACCTTCAAACTCAGCTAAATTTGACCTTATACACAAATTTAATAATAAAAAATGAATATTGCTGTAATAGGTGCTCGAAAATCAGGTAAAACATCAGTTCTAAAAGTAGTATTTCAAAAAATGAGTCCAAATGAAACCTGGTTTATAGAAAGCAGCACAAGAGCCGAGGTAACAAGAGTACAAAACAATCCTTATACTTAATTCACCCTAGTAGACTTTCCAGGAACTTTTGACCCTTCCAACCCTAACACTCAAGACCGCAGTCATTTAGAAGCAGCAGCTGTTGTAATTTTTGTATTAGATGCTCAAGATGAGCCTTACAACACATCCTTAGACATTTTTGTGAAGTTAATGGCAACAATGCAAGAACTGAATCCTAATGCTTAGTTTGAGGTTTTTATTCACAAAATTGACGGTGATATGTTTGTCAATGAGGAAGTAAAACTAGAATTAAGTAATCAGATATACGATTATTTAAGACATGAAATAAACGAGAGATAATTACCAGATCCAGCTTTTCATATGACTTCTATTTACGATTTAAGCATATATGAAGCCCTGTCTAAAGTGATTCAGAAGATTACTCCACAGGTGCATTATTTAACCAATATGCTAGACTCACTAGTGGCTAATTGCAGAATGGAAAAAGTGTATTTGTTTGATGTAATTAGTAAAATGTACATTGCAACTGACTCCTTTCCAGTAGATTTGTATAGTTACGAGCTATGCACTGATTTGATTGACATGGTTATTGATGTTTCCTGTATTTATGGAATGGGAAGTGATGAAAACTATAACTCTGCTTTTGATAGTAAGTCAAGTTCTATTACTAGACTGGATAATGGACTCATTCTGTATTTAAGGGAAATAGATCATTTGCTGGCTCTCGTGTGTATAATTAAGGAAGAGAATTTTGAAAGACAGCATTTAATTGATTATAATATCAATTGCTTTAGGGAAGGTGTTGGCAGAATTTTTAGAGCTGATAATAGTGGCTAATTAAGATAGTTAAAAAACTTTATTTTCATATATTAATAAAATGAAATTGTATTGTATCATTTTCTTAGTTCTATTTGCTACATCGCAAGAGACTGAATATTATTATCTAATTGAAGAATCTAGTATAACGTAAAACTTAGAGCGGGCTAGTTCATTATGCTAGATCATTAGACAAATTAATTAAGAGTGACAAGATTAAAACAATCCAAAAATAGCTCATATTTTAGTTAATTTTAATGAGAATTATGCTGTTTGGAGTCTTTCGGAAGATAATTGTGCTCTAGATGGCTCATTTCAAGAAAATCAGTTAATTATTCAAAGTTGATGATGCAGTATATAAGATTTAGAAGGATGTAAGAATTAGGAATCTGATTAGTCTACTTTAATGCTTATATCAGATAATGATTAAATGCATTCTTTAGTTATCAATAGTACATAGATTGAATTCAAAGATCTAATCATAACAGGAAACCATTTTTATTTTCAAAATTCTCCTATTTGAAAATATAACGAAGAAATTCAATCTTGTGTTTAGAATTGTAATGATCTTGAATAAACTTGCTCAGGTTGTGAAAATTATACTTAAAATGAGTTGTATACTCTATGAAATAAAAACAAATTAGTAAAAGATTTGACTATTTTATAAGTACCAAATAACATAATAAAATTTGAGAATTGTGTAATTGAAGAGTTTGGTATAAATTTTAAAGTATTTGTATAGGCTCAGCAAATTTAATTGATAAACACAGTAATAGAAAATATTCATTTATTTGATAATAGTACATTATTCTAGATAAATTCAAAACATTAAGGAATTAGTAAGATAAATGAATGCTTCATTAATAATATATCTTATAATTAAATCATTCAAGGAGCCTTTTTAATCATATAAGACTCAAATTAAGTTGAAATAGCTGATTCTTAGTTTTAACAGATATATACATAATAATTTGAGTTTTAAGACTATGAGTTAGGAAAATTTATAAGTATTGAATCTAAAAGCATTTCAATTACAAATACTAAGTTTTAGGATAGTATACTCCATCATATTCAGTTTATCGAATTAAACATGTAATCAGATTCTACTATATAAAATTTACTTTTTTCTAATTTCAATACTGGTTTCTAAGCTAACTTTATGCATATCTAGGTTAGTGGTAATGTAAGCTTAATGATATAACAAATCTAATTAGAAAAATAATTGCTATTTGATATGGATTATTTAATTAGGATTTTAGGGGATAGTCTATCTAATATAACGCTTAAGTAAATTGAACTATAAAATGTTTTCTTGTATAATAATTCTTCTTTGATATAGATTCTGAACTAAAACTCAATTAAAATCTAGAATTTTAAGACAGAAATTAATGATCAAGAATGACAAAGCCCGCAAAGTATACTAGCTTAGGAAGAATTGGATGGATTTTGGAAGTCAAGAGATACTTAAACTGAGACTAATTAAAATTAGATCTTCAGTCTCAATAATTTCAATTCTCTGTTAATGATTGATACTAGTTTTAAAGGCGTTGATAGCTCATACAGGTATAATAAAATATTAATTATAGAACTGGCCAATTTATCTGAAATAAAGATTGAATAAGTGAATGTAAGCAATTATGCAAACTCCTTTTTAAATTGCGAATCAACTCATTCTTTAACTGTTCATCTCAGTGATATAGATGTAAGTAATGTACTATAAGTAGCAAATATTAATGTAACTAATAATCAAAGCGAAATTAGTATATAAAATGCTTAATTTTCTAACTCTTCAATACTAAATGATCAAGCAATGCTATAAATGCTCTCAAGCTATACTGTTCTTTAGAACATTAAATTTGAAAATATATACCATGATAATTCTAAACTTATTGTGTTAAACACAGATTTAGAAAAAGAGGAGAATGACTATATCATATTCCATATAAAAAACTTAACATTTGAAAAAAACGATGCTGGTAATTGAGGATAAAGCATATATATAGCAGGAAGTAAATTTAAAACATTCACAAATTTTTATATTGATGGAATGATATTCAGAGATTCTTATGCAATAAATGCTTCTTTTATATACATTAGTTTTAATTGAATTAATGAAATGATTGTAGAAAACGTTTTGGCTTAGAATATACAGACAAAGAACTAACTTGATGGTAGTCTTATATTTTGAATGTTTTTTATAGAAGCTGATACTATTTACTTAACATTTAGAAATATTACTTTTTAAGATATTGGAAACAGTGAATTAGATTAAGCTAGTTTCTTATCGTTAGAAATAAGTTCATTAAGCTTTGAAACTCCAGTTTTTATAGAATAAAGCATCTTTTAAAATGTAAGAGCAATGCCATTATTAAATATTATAAGTCATACATCTAGATCATATTTGGAAACTAAAGACTGTCAATTTTTATATAATTATGGCTTATTAATCTAAAATCAAGTATGTAGTTACAAAGATTCAGGCTCTTAATTCAAATTTAATACTGGGGAATTCAATCCTATATATTTTGGTAATAGTAATAGTAAAGGCCAGTTTTATGAAAGTCTATTAGAAAGTAACCATGCTGAAGTATAAGTAGGGGCAATGTTAATTTAAGGGACCAATTCGTTTTTAAGTCTAATCAAATGCAAATTTATAAACAACTCCGCTAATTAAAGTATTGGGGTTATTTTTGTCTAAACAAATGCAAGTATAACTATAAAAGATTCAGAGTTTATAAATAATTAAGCTTTAACGGATTCTGTTATTGGATTTCATAGCATTAGCATAAATACAACAAATATTATTGATAATTGCACATTTTTACAAAATATAGGAGCCAATGTCATCTCAATAGAAAAATCAATAGGAATTATAATTCAAAACAGTCTATTTTAGTAAAATTAGGGAGTAGATATCAACTAGGCTAATGGAATAAATATATCAGACTCTAGCCTTAAGTCTATTTAAAATGTGTTTAGGCAGCAGAATGGACTATTTGCTTGCTGCTTTTTATTAAACAACAATTCAAATTTATCAGATAATAGTTCAATATACGAGGACTCATAATGCACAGAAGGATTAATCTTTGCAGCCTTTTAAGGGTAAATAGAAATAACTAGTTCAACTTTTTAAAATATCTAAAGTGATTCGCAAATAAATCTTATCAATATGAATTTATAGAGTAATTTATCACTAAAAAGTGTAGTAATCAAAAATATAGAGAGCTAATCTACGACTGCTTATTTAATCAAAGCAAAGCATTCAACTATAAACATAAATGATTCTACTTTTTAATATGTTTACAATAATTTAATGCTATTTGACACATGTACAAGTATTACAATAGATGATACTAAGATATAATTTGGATATTTTTCCGAATCAGCTATTACGAGCTTATATAATGAATAATTGTTGATAAATAACTCTTAATTCTTGAATACTACAGGCAAACTAGGCTCCATATTAAACTCCTCCTATACATTTGATATATAGATTACAAACTCATAGTTTTAGAACAATTAAGCTGAAGAAGGGGGAGTATTATATATTTATAATTCTAGTATTCAAATAGACTAATCGTAGTTTATACAAAATACTTCCATTACTCAAGGAGGGGCCATATCAATAGAAAACAGTGATATATAATTACAAACTTCAATACAAAATTGTATGTTTTAGGAGAATAAATCAGACTATAAGGGAGGGGCTATTTTTTGGGCAAAAAAACAGCCTTATTTATACAATAATTAATTTAGAAACAATAAAGCTCTATATGGTGAAAATATTGGATCATATGGTGTATAACTATTTATTCAAAACCCATAAGATTTTTAAGATAAAGCAATAGCTAGTGGTTAAGTATCAAAGGTACCAATAATTCTTGAATTTTAAGATATTTATAAATAAGTAGTTAATACAGATTCTATTTCACAAGCATAAGCATCATTTAATAATAACCAACAAGAATTATTGTATGCTAAATCAAATAAGGGAGTTTTTATGTTTAGTAATTTTACAGTAGTAAATGCTCCTTTAGAAAGTATGGAACTTACTATTTCCCCAATTGTGGATTATGCTATAGATAAAGATTTCTTTTTATAGGAATTCAATCAATCTGTGTAAACTACAATTTAATTAAGAGACTGCGTTATAGGTGAAACATTGGTTGATAATTAATGCATTCAATGTCCACAAGGTTACTATACATTATCAAATAAAGAACTGTATTGCCAAAGTTGTCCTTCCTAAGCAGAATGTAAAGAAGGGTGAAAATTGTATATAAATAACGGGTATTGAAGAAATAGCATATTTACAGATTAAATAGAAGAATGTTTTAATAAAAAAGCCTGCTTAGGCAGTATAAAATACACATCCCTTATGAGTTAATGTGAAAAAGGCTATAGAAGTAATCTTTGTTAAGCTTGTGATAATGGCTACAGCAAAGTAACTTAAGATGAGTGTGTTGAGTGCCTTGATGAAGCAGCTAATTTGATTAGAATTATTGGACTGTTTTTATTAGGCATAGCGTTACTTTCCTGACTTATTTATTCTACTAGTAAAACCACAATGAAAAAACGAGATTTTAAGTCTGTTTAGATAAAAATACTGATGAATTATTTATAGATTGTAATACTAGTCAATAGCTTCAATCTTAATTGACCTGAATTGCTATTAGAGCTATTTTAAGCTTAGGAATACCTTGGAAGCTCATCTTAATAATTGTTTTCTTTTGATTGTCTTATTAAGGATAATACAAATGTATTCTATATAAAACTAGTAATCTATGCTATTGCTCCTTTTGCAGTAATTGGCTTGATTTTTATATTCTGACTACTGTTTTCAGTGTATAAATAGTAATATTGTTACATGAGAAATGAGTTTGTGTAGAGTACGGTTATAGCTATGTTTTTACTGCAGCCTTAGCTTTTTAAATAATACTTATTGATATTTAACTGTATTGAGACAAAGGATAATGAGTTATTACTCAGAGCTGATATGTCTATTAAATGTTGAGAAGATGAACACATGCTTTTCTGCTTTTCTCTAGCTTTACCTGCTTTTGTGATATTTTAGATATTACTACCAGTGTTAATAATATACAAACTGCTCAAGCATAGAAAAAAACTCCATTCTCATTAAGTTAAACAAACTTATGGCTTTATTTATATCGGATTTAAAAAAGAAGCCTTTGCCTGAGAATTTGCCATTATGTATAGAAAAATGATTATAGGAATTATTTCAGTGTTTTTAAATACATGATCAATTCCAATATAGGCTCTGCTTTGCTTTTTGGTTCTTATAGTATTTCTAGTTTTATAAATTAAAGTAAAACCCTTTGATAGAATAGACCTTAATTAATTAGAATCATAGTCTATAATGATATCTATTATTACTATATATTGTGGCTTATTATTTTTGACAGAGGATTTAGATGAGCATTCCAAGTTTGTATTGTTTTTATGTATTTTGCTACTTAATAGCTACTTTTTAGTTAATTGAATTCTTAGTTATACTTTTGAAATAATTAAAGAACTGGCATAAAAGAATCCTTAACGAGTCTTGCGGTACCTTGGATGAATTAGTAAAGTTAAGCACTTATGCAATAAAGTAATATAACTTTAAGATGATTTTACAACTGTTTAAGGACTTGAATTTAAGAGCATTTTTGAATTGTATATTTAAAAGCTTTAATCAGAACTAAAGGATTGGGGAGAGAGAGATGGTTAGTTAGGGATTTACCATTAATTAAGTTTAGTTGTTGTAGTTTTTAAATGTAATGAAATAACCATACTTTTCAAGCTATGATTTAAAGTAGCCACTATTTAAAAGTAATTCTTTATCAATATAAAACAAAATAATCTAACTATAATTTTATATATTAATTATGTATAATAACTATATAAAATTACTATTTCCAAAGGTAGGCGTTCTTACATATGATGACTTCTAAGTAAGCTTATATTATTCCTATCAATCTTTAACAAATACTACTTCCAACTCTTATAGCATGCTTTCATCAATTTCTATATTTAACGTCTAAAGCAAGTAATCCTCATTCCATTAGAAGTTACTAATGAACAGCTAGAAAAAGTAAAGTTTATCCATTAAGCTAATATTTTGAAGTACTGTGTGGACTTGTTGAATTAGAAAAATTGAAATTTTATGCAAAATGATGACTCCATACAAGTCTAATAAATCTCAAATTCTATTTACAAACTCTACAGGCTTCGACTGAGCAAATAACGTAGAATATCATTAAGCAGCGAAATTTTCTATCTATATTTTGTTGTCTTTTAAAAAATAGTATAAATCAGGATTACAATACCTTAATAAATGCTTTAGCTGGAATATGTATAATTTAGTAATATTGATATCTTAAGATCATAGAAATCTTTATACTCAATCTTTAAGAATCTATGCAGTTGACTCTTCATCGTATTGAGATAACAATACACTAGCTATTATAGCCATCCCTTTCTATGGTTTGAATTCGGATAATTGAATTGTAACATTATGCAATACATTAGCTAATTTTTTCTACATGCTATCATTTAATATATCTAAGGATATTACATAATTTTTGATCAAATTAGTATACTAGGATTGCTGTAAAAGAGATCTGGCATAAAGAAACAATGGAGTTCTTTCAATTTTATTAAATCTAAGCTCAAATCTTTACTTCTATGATATACCTTAGATTATTCTATTAACTATGTTCCTATTTAAAATTTGAGATAATTCCCCCTAAGAAAATTTACTGTTTAAAGCCTTCAAATTCAGCATTTCAAATAAGCTGAAAAAACTTAGCAAATCTATGAATATCTTTTTGTTGTTTTCTATCATAGAACTAAACCTATCATAATTATCTTTATTAACAAGCTTATTTATTTTTTTCCTAACAACAAATTTCCTTTCGTATATCTTTAAGGGTCTTTTGTATTTAGGCTAGGAAGGTGATCTTTCAAACCCCTTAAATTTTGTAATCTTTTGTTTCTTCTTAGTCTTAAAGGTCTTTTATGGTGTTAATTTTTCGTTATAAATTTTCATATCAAAACTTTATTTAGGAGTATCAAACAATTGATATTAAGTATCATTAGAAAGAATTTATCTTGGAGTCGATTCTTCACTATAACTTTCAGCCGTTGCCAGCTACAAATTATGCATTTTTGCCATTTTATATAGAAACATAGCTACAGAACTTATACAATTAAACTTGTAATAGATAAAGAGTTGAATTACTAAACCCCTCTAAACCTGTTTTCAAATCTTCCATAAGATGGATTCCCTCCATTAGAATTACCATAGTAATCTTAAACTCTTACAGGTGATAATCCTTAGTATCCTGTAAATCTAATTGAACTACCATCTCTCTGGTTAAAACTAAAAGAAGGAGTTTGTCCTTTGTATATTAGTGACTGAACTTACGTTTTTGGTAGATTGTAAACTTATTTTTAGCCTGATATTGGATCACAAAATTCATTTCTAACTCTTGTTTTTGCGTAAAATGGTGATTACTATATAACTTAAAGGCCGTAATTCCTTTAAACCTTTTTACGAGAGGTTTTATTGCTGTGAACTTACATACTTTAATTTTTCCCTTGTTTTACTTATTGCCATGGCTCTTCTATCTTTGGACTTTATTAAGTTCCAAATTAATGCATAGAAAAACTATTATTTAAAGACTTAGATTTATCTGCGTGGGTAATAGGATTATAGAAGTGAATCTTTGGGTTTCTTTTAGTAAATCTGGCATCATATGGTTACTCAATAGGAAACTGATAATCCATTTTATATTACCCTACTCTAAAAAACAATCTTCAATATACAAAATGGAGCCAAATAAGAGAGTGAAGTTCCTATACCAGTGGCCCTTATCCTTCTAAGTAGTAGGCAGGTTTCATATGGCAAGAGCCTCGGTAATGACACTTCCACACGGCGAGATAACTACCCCAGTATACATGCCAGTGGGTACAAAAGGGGCAATGAAAGGTATTACAAGTAAATAAATGAATGCTATGGGATGCTAGATACTCCTCGGCAATACATACCATCTGGGCTATCACCCAGGCAGAGAAATATTAGAGAAAATAGGAGGATTGCATAAATTCTCAAACTGAAGAAATAATATATTGACAGACAGCGGAGGCTTTTAAATGGTGTCTCTGCTAAAACTAGCTGAAATTACTGAGCAAGGCGTTTAATTTTAATCTCCCCAAGACGGCTCTTTAATGCTTCTGACTCCTGAGGAGTCAATTCATATACAGAACGCTATAGGGGGTGATATAATGATGGCTCTGGACGATGTAGTGAGCCCAGATACTCCAATACAAAGGGTTGAAGAGGCTTGTCATAGAACCCTAAGGTGAATTGACAGATGCATAGAGGCAAATCAGAGACCACTGGAGTAAAACTTGTTTGGGATTGTGTAAGGAGGACTCGATGTAAATTTAAGGGAAATTTGCTTATAGGGATTAATTAGTAGAGACCTGCCAGGATATGCGATTGGAGGACTGTCTGGAGGAGAGGATAAGGAAGATTTTTGGAGAGTTGTATTGCAATGTACTAGACGACTACCTGAGGACAAGCCGAGGTATGTAATGGGGATCGGTTACCCCGTGGACCTGGTAGTGTGTGTATGTTTGGGAGCTGATATGTTTGACTGCGTTTTTGCTACAAGGACTGCCCGGTTTGGAACTGCAATTACTAAGAAAGGGTTTTTGAAGATAAAGAAGCACATGATTGATGATTTTACAGCTATTGAAGAGGGATGTTAGTGCAGTACTTGCTAGAGGTATTCTAAGTCATTTATATGTAATGCCTTGCATGACTCAGAGACTGCGGTGTAACTAATATCCATTCACAATGTACACTTTTTACTGAATTTGATGAGGGAGGTGAGACAGGCTATTATCAGTGGAAATTTGTAGAACTTTGTTAGAAATTTTATGATAGAGTGGCATGGAGATATACAGAAGATTCCTTTATGGGTTAAAGATGCACTTAAGGAAGTATGCTTACCTATTTCTGAGTGATTAAATTTAACAGTAACTTACTTGTATTAAAGTTTGACTAGATTTGAAAATCATTTTGTCGTAAATTTTATATGGCTCACTTAGGTAAATTCAAGTGCCATTTGTGCTTCTTCTGCATCCTATTGGATCACCGTCTTTAAGCATTCAGCCTTTAGATCTATTAAATTGAATATTTGCGTGAATTTTTGACAGCAGCTGATCTTAAATGTGAATTTAGCAGGTGTTCATTCGTCCTATTTATACAGAAGTGTCAGCTACTGAGTCCGATGTGAAATATATTGTCTATCCTTAAACTGAGCCTCCAAAGAGTTTTACCTTGATATTACTTATACCCTTTTAAACACTTAAATTCACCACTAAATATACCTCCCCTATATTAATTAATTGGTTGTCTTTAAGAATCAATTCATTGTCGAGTTTGTAGAACGTTCCAAATCCTACAGCTAAGTCACTTATCATGTAATACTGACTCCTTAAATCGTAAAAAATCATGAAATGTTGGCCAATATGCTACTTTCAGGCCCTTTTATCTTCTAGTGGTATTACAAAATCGTTCACAATTTAACCGTTTTACTTATTTTTGCAGCCAAAATAAACATATCCATCATTCCCACCTCTTTAGGAGTTTATGCCTCCTTGAGCGTTTATCCTCCATGCAAATCCTTTTTCTAAGGTAGGAGAACTGAGTACATGTAATTCCAATTACTATACTTGATTCACAATCTACTCTAATAACTAAATCCTGTGCTTATCCTCAGGCACTAAATCAAATTTAGTTTAAGCTAAACTAATAGCGCCTTATTATTCCTAGGCAAACATTTTCACTTGTAGATCTTTTTAGTAAGGTTTATTATACACTAAGTCAGATTACTTATAAGTCTCGTTTTCTATAACCTGTACTATTTCATGTTGTACATTTACATCTGATTTACAACACATTGAACAAACCTAGGAACCCATTGTAATAATAATGGCAAATTGAAAATACTTTTTACAGGTAAAATTTCCTCAGTGCTGCTGTGCTAATGATGTAGATGAAGAAACCGTTGCATAGAGAAAAGCATAACTTTGTAATTAATCTCCTTGTACCCCTAATATAAATAGTCAAAATTTGCTAATAGGAATGCTGAATTTACAAAGTTAGATTACCGAACAGTAATAAAAATCAGGGCCCAATTTAACTATAAAAGTCGAGTAAAGCTAAAATTTAGAAGTTAACACTGAGTTTTTAATTGACCCTAGTGGAATGTAAGGGTCAAATAGATATAAACGAGATGGAATAACTCTAATTGGCTCTTAGGAATATGAAGGTGATACTTTACTAAACGATATTGTAATCCCATCTCAAAATAGCGGAATAGGCAATTAACATCTAGCTATAAAATTTGACTAAGAAACTAAATTATACTATTTAAAAGATTTAGGAATGGGAACTGGTACTTTTGTTAAACTTTGCTGATAGAAATAACTAAAAGAAGGGGATATTATTTCTTATGGAGATTCACATATGTTGGTATAAGGGGAAAAAGATAATCTATTGTAATTAAAGTTTATTGAAGGACCCAAGTAGGGGACTGAGCTAGAGTTTAGTGGGGAAGATAGTCCTGTATTTGTAGGGAGGATGGTAGATTGTAAAATTAGGTTTTTCGAGAATAATGTGTCAAGGTATTAATGTGCATTTGTTTTTCAAAATCAGTCGTGGTTTTTGTACGACGGAGATACTGAGAATGAGTCTACTAATGGAACCTGGCTGTTTGTTGGAGATTATATGGAAGTCAAAGACAATATGGCCTTTAAAGCCGGGTATACTCTTTTTAAAGCTCATTATTGTTAAGTAGATTTGTTAAATATTATTATGACGATTGTTAGTATAATATCTTTAAATACATTTATTAGTAAAGGCCAATCTAAATGTACAAAAGTATATCAAATTAGTTATGATGTAATATAGAAAGCTAATTTAGTTAAGTTTTATAGTTCTTTTAATATAACCATGCACTACTATTCTCTAATTTAATATAAAGCCTTTATAGTATGGTATTAATTATCATACTCCAGTCCATATATCAAGAAGTTATTTAAAAATTAGAAGAGTTTACAATTAGTCTAAGCATTATATTAGCGAATATAAAAGTATAACCAAAAGTCCAAGTATGCTGTAATTAAACACATATAGCTTTTAAAGCTAATTATAAGTAATTGTATGAATACTTGTTAAATATTATAAAATGCATTAGCTTTAAAATGTTACTTTTAATACGTGTTAAATACTTTGTTGTACAGAGCATCAAATGCATTTTTAGCTTACTCTGAAGACTTATCTTTTACATCTCTTATTCAAATATAGAAAACTAACATTATCATATTAATAAAATAGTATCAATAGCTTGTTTTGATTAATATGGGATTATATATTTAATACTTCAAAATGTGAAGCACAATAGAAGGCTTATATATTAGTATATTTATTAAATCTTTGCATACGAAGAAACAATTATATGATAACTTCAAACATATGGTTTAAGTTTACTAAATAATATTATCAACTCTCATCAATATGAACATTTGGAATGATTGCTCTCTCTTCTTTCTCATTTTGCCTTCCTAAATAATCCAATTTTCTAGTTTAAATGTTATGATCAACAAAATTTGACCTTGTTAATTAGAATCTAAACAAGTTTTCTATTGAATTGTAATGCTCAGTAGATAGATAGGACCTTGTATATTTTATCTATAAAAAGACTCCAAGTAACAAAATTGCTAGTACATTAACAATTAGTAAAAGTTAATATATTTCTTTGTTTTAAAAAATCTGAATATATAAAAACTTCCAAAAAGATGGTAAATAAGCTATTATTATGCATAAAAAATTCCATAATCTAGCTCTCTTATAATTATAGGTATCTATTCTTCCAATTAATATGAGATAAGCAGTAATACTAGCAGAGTAAATGGTAAAGTGGAGAAATACTCTATCTTTGAAGATCTAATGTTAAAGGACCATCCAGGCTTTTACTATTAATCTTAATTAAAAGAATTTAATATCTGTTTAACAATGCTGTTTTGTTTTAATATCGTTTCATATAGGGCTTAGGTAAATATAGATAGAAAGATTAATTGCTAAAAGTATTATTAAAACTATTCTTAGAATAAGCTAATCATCTTTCCAACAAAATTGACTACAATCAAATTCTAAAACTGAGTTTGCAATATCATCATCGCTATCTCTGCAGAGAAAAAGCTTAAAAGTATTATAAATGAAGGGGATTAATCCATAGTTAATGATAAGTGGACATAGGAAATGGGAGAATCCGTATATATATTTAAAAATTCCTTGTATATTTATGGCTTTTTCATAATTCTTATATATAAGAATCAACACTAGTGAGTCTGCTACTAGAATACCACATATGATCCAAGCTTTATTTCATTAGGCATCTTAAGTACTCCCATAATTATATGTGAAATCTCCACTAATAGTCAAAAAGAGTTAATAAACGACACTATTCAGCAATTCAAAACTTAGTCCAAGAGTAGAGAATTGAATAGCATCACATGGTATTTAACCTAGTGTGACTATGTCCTCAAGTGATAATTCCTCAACCTTTTTTAGTTCTCGGTACTTTATTCTCCAGATTCTCTTTGCACTAAACCAAACAGGTATAATAATAATTAGTAAAAATATGCATACTATACCAAATACTAAAACCTCGCTTTTAAATAGGTATTATGGGTCTTCAATAGCACAGTTGTTATTATTCAAATCTTACCTTATATAAGTAGGTGTTTCAGTTGAGCCACTATTCCATATAAAATCTGTTTGCTCTTTCACTAGTATAGTTCCAAAAGGATCATAAATGCTCGATGTAACAGTGCTTCAAGTCTATCTTTGCTCATCATATTAGATATTTTATACATCGAATGTTGATTATCCTCTATCATTTGATTTATTATCAATAGAAACAGCTCCAGAACATCCTTTTACTTTAGTCTTCCTTATATTTTCCATCAATTTTAGGCCATCAAAGTACTTAAGCCCTCTGTTAATCATCATATCAAATGTTTCTCCGGCTAAAATTGCAGAATCATAGTAAAAGCAGTTATATATTGTTGGATACATATTATAATTTTACTCAATATCATTGAATACTTTTTACCCTATTTCTCCTATATAAGTGCTAGTATCAAATCCTAGTCCCCCTTGCAATAGTTCTTATCGCTTTGAGTTTTCACTTTCACTACCTAAAGTCAGTGCATAATCCGGATTAAGTGATCCAAGATAAATTACATTTATATCTGAACTCCTGAGGCCCACATCATATAATCCATCTAAGCAATAGACAAACATAGGGAAATTTATTACTATTGCAAGTCCTCTAGCTTTACTGTCTTTAATTCCTTTAAAAATATGCTTATTTTCCTCATATTTACTTAAATCGTATTCATAGGAAATTTACTAATGCTCAGGATCATTAAGTATTTTAAAATGTTGTATTTGACTTTTTTCTTGCATTATTTAACCAAAGGAGGAGCCCCAGAAGCCGCTTCCATGTAAGATTGCCACTCCAAATCAATCTATAATCTTTAAGTAGTTTATTAAATTTTGTACTTAGTAACTGAATGAATTATTTGTACGAACATACATTGGAAATCTTTCTTTATTGCTGAGATCTGATGACGAGTTAGCTCCTCCTATTTAAGGTATTAATATTCCTTTTTCTATGAATAAGTCGTGCATTCCTATACTCACAATAGAGCCTAAGCTTGCAATATATACATCTCCAATTTCCTTTTTAGTATTTCCAATACAACTATAAGCAAAGTCATAATTGAATTAAGTAGCTCCACATCTAAAAGATTTATAGTCTAATTGATAATTTTATAGAATTTGTACATTAGCATTCATGTCCTCTAAAGCCAGAATTGATCCCTTAAAATTATCAGAGCTGTTTGTATCATCAGTAGACTCATGATTATAAGATGAGTTATTAAAAGCATACCATATTTTTTACTTGTAATTCAAATCTATGTCTTGCTATTCATTAGGATAAACAATTTAACCAGCGATTACTACCTCAGGGTTTATTAATCCAACGTTTTTATAACCATTATGATGATTTACTATTCTATAAGGTTAAATTTTTTGCTTTAATGGATAAAGGGAGTCAATTGCCTTTTACAAATTAGCAATTTATGAGGTGCTTAATTCTTTTACAATCGACAATATCTGCTATCCTATAAAATCTTCTTTGGATACAGGAAAATCAACTTGATTGGGTAAAAGTGTTAACGTTCCATCTATAATAACTCCATTAAACGATGTGCTTGAGGATATTATCCCCAGATTTTCAAGTCATTCTATTTCTAATAAACTTTTTTGGATTTTTTATGTAATATCACTATCAGCAATTATTATTATAAGTTTTGAGCCCAAAGGCATAAGATTTTTATGAATTGCCGAAGCAATATCAGCTTATAATGAATTTGATGTAAGAGTTAGAGAACCACTAATGTTGATTTAAATGCTTTGGCTTAAATGCTAGAAAATATTAGTAGAATAGTTTAAACTGTCCTTTATAATAAAGATGTTTGATCATTTTAAGTAATTTATAAGCTTTTCTATGGCCTAAGCTTCATATAAGTAATCCATGTTGTAAAAGACTATGTTATTATCAAATTGATTTTAGTGACTGTATTCTAAGATCACAACGGATTGGAACTAAGAGTAAATGTTTTTAATTCTCAATGAATTGCTTAAATTTCTTTCAGTTAAGTCGATTGCTATGCTATTCTAGTAGATAATGCTTGTGTCAAGTTAACTAATATCTAACTGCCTCGTATCAAGCTGCAGGTTTTGAATCTCTAATTCAAGTTTCTCATGTACGTAGGTCTTCACAGACTATGAGGTTGACTAATTTGTTATAATATCTACTCTATTGATCGCCTCTACCAGTTATAATTAAAGGGTGATTACAAGCACGAATGACATTTTAAATATAATACTCTACGAAATTATATTCTAACTAAAGGCTTTTTAATGAATCTGTGTTTTCAGAGAGAAAAAGCTATAAAAGTTATGTATTAAATTTATGATATTCTTTGATAACTATATTTAAAGTTGCTAAATAGAGGGTAACTCAATACAAACATTTAGTTGCTTTTTCTTCTTACTTGTCTGCCTTTCAAATGTTCAATTTGATAGTTTAATGTTATAATTAGTAAAATTTAAATTAGTTAATTAGAATTTAACAAGTTTTCCATTGTAATGCCTGGTAGATAGGATTTTGTCTATAAAATTATTCCAATCAACCAAATATCTAATACAATACAATATTTCTATGTTTTAACATAGAATCTGAGTATCTAAAATTTTCAAAAAAGATGAAAAAACAGGCTATAATTACACATAGAAAACTATATAGTCTATTCTTCTAACCAAAATAAGATAAGATGTAAAGCTACTAAGCAAATTATAAATCGTATAAACATATCTATTGTTGGTAAAAGGCAAAATTATGTAAAATTTCGTAGGAATATCGTCTGTTTTCATAGATAGAGTGATGAATAAACTGGAAACTACAATTAATAAGCCTTTGGATAAAACTTCGCCTTACAATATAGTGAGAGTTTATGTAGGGGGGCAAATATTAAATCGAGGTAATATATTTAGAAAGACGGAAGTTCTCCATACACTACAAAAAATAATCATTTAAAGCTGGGTTTCCTAGTATTCTATAATTTATTCCTAAATGTGTATAATTAAATAGCAGAAGTTACAATTAATCATAAAATTGCTATAAGAATTGTTGGATGACTATAAAAGGTGTTCGTGATAAAAAATGGATCAAAACATTAAGTATTTCAACCAAGGATGCAAATTTCAATATTAGTTTGGAAGAGTAATAGAAAATCGTAAGAATTGGAGTATGATATACTATTCAAGCATTTTTAATTAACTTAAATAAATCGATGAGTCAGTTGCCTTGAATTCAACACTGTATGAAAAGTACTTAAGTTTATGAAAAGCATTGCAGATTCTGAAATTAAAGTTAGAACAGCAACAAAATTATATCAGCCAAACCTAGATATAAAAGGATCTAATCATGCGTAAATTGCAAGCAGAACCTTCTGTTTTGAATGCGATTAGTCCTTATAGTAAATAAAATCAGCATAAATATGGGATTATTGAAATAATGAACGAGGAAAGTTACCCATGCTTATTTATATAATAATAGCACTGAGTAAATAAAACTATGACCATAGCTACTATAATATAGTTTATGCATTATACTTGATAGAATAACTATACTTAATAAGAATTTAAAATAACTCAACCTTTATTTATACCAGAATATAAAAAGTAAAATTAAAGTATCATTGTCTATATAATGACTATATTGAAAATGTTCTTAGATTACAATAAATGCTTTAAATTCAATTTTTTAGAATTTTATTAGACAAAGTCATTCTACTAGATATAATTATTTAGGCTTTTTATGATTCAAATGTTAATCTTTTTCCAGAACTGTCAGCTTGCATAAACTTGAGATTATAAATTTAAAGGAGCGCTAATACTCCTTAAAACTTTGAATGAAAAATAAGCTTATTTGCTTTATGAAAGTAAAGTTTATTAGAAAATAAAAGTATACATAGTGCTCTAGTTGATATTTTTCCTATACATAGCTTCTTTTGTATAATATATAGCCTAATTAAAATTCACTTATAAGTTACTGAAAAAGAGCATTAATAGCACTAAATACTTAAACTCATTTTTTTATCTATCGTTTTTTTGACTTATAAAAAATGCTGTTGATACTACATGCTTTGACTACGTTTGCCAGCAGATTACAACTCACTCCAAAATTCGACTCTGTTTACATCCACAGTGATTACAATGCATTAGCAGATAGAACACTTACTTTAAACAAGTAAGCACTGTTTGAAGTATTTCCCTGTTACTATTTCACTATATCTCTACTATTTCACCGATATTCCTTAGAAGAGATAACTTTATTCGAGATAATTGACACTGATAACACAAGTAGAATAAAAGTCCACTGTATTGAAGGATGTAATACAATAATTTTAAACTGGAATGGAGTATCTGCTCAAATATAGAATTGCAATAATAATCACTTGAAAGGGTGACAACTAGTTTTTATCTCAAAGAATCGTAATTAGATATGAGTTTGTGCTTCATGCGGTACTGGATAGAAATGTACTGATAAATATTTGCTAGGTAATGATTACAGTACAATTGAAGATAAGAAAATTGCGCTTGGCACATAATTCGTAGGCGTACTTATGGATTTAGTATATCACAATTGTCAATTTCTCACAAAGTATGATTTTAAGGATGAATATGATTTGAGGCTCAATTGTGATAATTTACCAGAATACGCACCTTAATGTGGAAATTATTTGAATTGGGGGCCTAAATAACTTTTTTCTAATGATTTGAGAGCTCGTACATAAAATTACACTGTAGTTGGAGGTTTAAAAGACAATAATATTGTAAAAAATAATTTCGAGTATACGCTGATGGGACTATATTATCATGAGGAGATATAGCCCTACTATGAGATATTTGATTTAAGATATGAAGAAGAATATTATGAATTAGACGTCTAAGTTGAAACAGGTTGCGGGATAATGCTATAATATCCTAGCGATCATGAAACTGTTGACTGTACCAATAAGCATGTTAATTTACAAGAAAATTAATGATATTTTATATCCGCTGGAATTGAAAATGGAAATGTTCATTATTATGTAATAGATTAAAATGATAATATTTAAACTGCAGTGTATTATAGCTCAGATATGATTAATAATAGATTAAATTAAATAGAGTGGCCTAGTATAGACTTTGACTCTAATACCAGAGCTATAATAGGTCTCAGAGTCTATTTCTAGTACTTTAATCTATAACAATCATTAGAAATAAGGAATAAATGGCTTGATCAAATCCTCGAAAGCTCTAATTTATCCGATTTTACTATAGATAGCTGCAAAGATGGATATTTTATGGATTCGACTTATTGCGCTAAATGCTTCGAGAAATGTAGTACCTGCACTATTAAATCTTATAACCAATGTGGTGAGTGCAAACAAGGATTCCATAAATAATAATTCAGCAATTATTGCTTTGAAAGTTGCTAATGATGGTAATCTCCAAATGAGAACAATGTATGCTCTGGTAATTACTTTCCCTTAGAGTTTCAGCTGAGTTAAAAGGATCATTAAAGTAATGGATACAGAGCAGTACTCAACGATGAGCCAACAAAACTTCCAGACTAAGGATTATAAATCTAAATGAGCCAATCTATTGATATCTTTGATGGTTAGAATGAGGGCCCAGGCTTAGTCATAGACTTTTGTATAAATACAATAGTAAAACCGGAATCTGACTCTAATATTTTGACAATCAGCGAAAAACTAGCCTGAAGAATATAATATAATTAAACTGGCATTTAATTAATCATTAAAACATTCTATTTTGAAGGTTAGGAAGTATAATTTGAAGCTAATTATATAGGAATAGTTTTCTAAGATTGGGTTAAACTAGGATTTTGCTTTCTCCTAGATGAATAATAGATTTTACTAATTGTAAATGATATGAAAGTGACTTTAACTATGGAGCATCCATTCATAGACTTTGGAAAAGCTCCTCATTCTTTATTGGGATACTAATTCATAGGTAAAGCTCATGAGATTACATATACAGACTTTTATTCGTATCCATCTTACAAAGCTTAGCCTTGTGTTGAGTAAATTGCATCAATTGAGTCCCAATGCTATAACTAATGCTATTAATATACTGATTATTGTGGATAATGTAACTCAAATAATAGATTATGTAATTATATATTATGCAACAATATAGAATGGTTTCAGTAATCTGGAATAGGCTTTAATGAAATATCTGAGTATTTAAGGACCGAAGCCCTTAATAGTTGCAAGGAAATTTGTGGAGATGGTGTCTTTCTTGACTTTTATGAGTGTGATGATGGGAATTTAGTGAACAATGACGGCTGTAGTGATCAGTGTAAAATTGAGCCTAACTTTATATGCTAAAATGAGTTATTCAATAAGTCTTAATGCTACAGTATATTCGAAGTCAATTATTTGGGAAGAAATGGAGATTTTCTGGAGTTCTAATATCCTTATTATACTATAAGTAAAATATATTTACAGGATAATTAAACCTTTGAGTATAAAAAGGAAGATGATAAGCTACTGGTAAAAATTGATTAGTTTTACTAAGAATAATTAAAAGCTGCTATACACTTTGATAATAAAACTAGTTAATCGTTTGCAATAGATACTAATTGTCAGATATTTGATAAATAGTGTATCGAATGCTTAGATAACTTTGACCTGGTGGATTCACAGTGTTAATGTATAGGAAATAGTATATTCTAAAGCAATTTGGGTTGTATTAGATGTGATTCTAATGAAATCTCTGCTTCAAATGAGTGTAAATGCCCAATAGGGTACTACTGAGCAGACGATCAATGCTTATAATGTTAATAAAACTGCAGGCTATGCAATGATAGCCTATAATGTATGCAATGTAATGAGCATTATGTGCTTTATAACGGATTATGCTAACCCTGTGACATCTTTTAGGGATATGGATGAAATTGGTTCATAGAACAGGCTTACATATAGGAAAGTAAAGATGTACAAGAAACTTGCATAGAGATATGTGGAGATGGTTTAAATTTAGGGTAATTTGAGTGTGATGATGGAAATTTAAAAAATGGAGATGGATGCAATTATCAATGCAAAGTTGAAGAAGATTATTTATGCTCTTAGAATGGATGCTCAAATAAGGAAATTGAATCTATACTAGTGTATGATAAATTCTAAGATAATAAGTATTATTTGAAAGTAGAATTTAATTGTGATATTTTACATATCAATAATTTAAAGGAGTATGCTGTTATAGAAATAAAGGATGAGACTTTTACTTTTGATATTGAGTATAGTGATGAATTATTTGATTTAATATCTATAGTAATTAAGCCTAAGTCAAGCATACAAAAAGATACAGCTGTATATATTTACTTCAAGGTAGAATTTGAGAATCAATATGGGTTTAAAACATAAGAAAAGTATCAAACTAATTTAAAGAGTTAGTATGTAAGTGAACTCTCATAAATGGTTCAAAATGCAAGTGATATCTCCCAATACAGTGCTGCAGCAGGAATAGGACTCGGAATTGGCTTATCATTTTGTGGACTCGGATTAAATCTAGGAGGAATATGAAGCGCAGTAGATTATATGTAATTTATATATTATCTACTTTTTATTAATATTCAATATACAGAAGAACTGAACATCTTTATGAGAGGATAAACGCTAGCTATAATTGACTTCTAACTTTCTCCTTATATCATAGGCACGCTATAAGGTCATGGCTCAGAATTAGGTAATAAGTTTGATAGGGAAGAAATCAATACCAATATAATAGAAAATTTGGGATAACCTTTACTAAATCTTATAGGGATTACTGTATTTTGACTATTTACTTTTGTATTAAGGAACAAATGTAATTTCTTCTTAAAGATTTATAATTAAATTACTCATTCTCTACTTATAAGGAGTGTTTTAACTCATTATATGCCTCTTTGTTTTGGTATACTGCTTTAATTAAATGATATGTCCTTTCAATCGCCTAATTCGATAATTCAATATGTATTACTAGCACTTTCAATTTGCTTTATTATCTGAATCTATGTAATGTTGATAAAGAATGTAATTATATCTATTTATAAATATAGCATAGTAAGCTCTTCTTTCAGCGAATTTTTTTAAGAATATAAAAAATCTCCAATTTTTAGTATTGGTTTTGAGTTAATAGTATTAATAAGAAAGACCATATTGATAACAATCGTTGTGATTATCACTGATTCTTAACTTTAATTATAAGTATTGATAGTAACTCAAGTATTATATTTCATATTTCTTATTGTTGCTAGACCTTATAATGAGAGAATAATGGGATTTAGGGTAAATTTAATAACTGAGATATGTTTCACTAGCATAATAGGGGTATTTTTCTTGTTAGATACATATAATAATTCTGGCTATATGAGGGGCTTATTATGCAGAATTATTATGGCAGTTTTGTATTTTATAACTACCTTTTAAATAGCTGCTTTTTATTTAAATGCAATAATCCAAGTGATTAAAAAGATTTATCAAAATTGGTGTAAAAGGCATTAATCTTAGCTTAGTTAATAATTTTTTAATGAAGGATTCATTCATTATATTATGTTTACATCTTTGTCTTGATTGTTAGTTCTGTATTTCAATATTTTAAAAGCTACTATAATTTATATCTCTACTTAACGTTTTAATAGTTAAAAATGAATATAGTAATGATAAATGCATAACACTGTTTAAACTAATTAGTTTTGTAGTATTTACCTAAGTATTGTATAGTGTACTTAAAAATAAGTCTTTTATTAAAGGGCAACTAAAAGCTGTTATGGTCTAATTCATTAATTAATAAGTAAAAGTTAGCAGTTTATATAATTAAATATTAGTTAAGCATGTAATATATTGCTTCTAATTGAATTTTTATATCAAAGGTTTACTGAATAACTATTAATATCAAAAAGGTTAATACTTCAAATAAAATTGTATCAAATTCAAAACTAGAAACTTTAGATTAAAAATTATTCCCAATATTAAGTAAAAATTTAGGAAGGCATAGTGCAAAATTCATAATCTATTGAGAGTTAAAACAGATTACAAAGTTCTTATTAGAACGTTATTTCCTAGTTTATTCTTATTAATCAGCTAAAAGGTTATAGCTATTAGAAATTCTTTGTTGAATAAAACCTTAGAAATATAGAAAGTCTACAATAATACTTAACCATCAAAAGCACATAAAGTAATGATTTTATGGAAATCAAACATATAAGGAAATTTAAAAGATTCAAAGTTATAAATTAGTAGAAGGTAACATATTATAGAATTAAAAGCTTTTGTTTGATAAAACTGAAATAGTATAGAGTAGATATAAATATCTCAGACAATCCATATTATGTTTACCTTATATTATTGTTTTATTCAACTATGACTGTAGTATTTTAATTAAAGTTTCTTGATTAGTATTGTATTTAAGTAACTAGTATAATAAAGAGTAAATTATTGATACACTTTAGATTTGATAATAGTTTCCTTATATGTATTAATTCTTTAAAGTAATAGGGCTATTATATAGTATAAGAAAACATTAGTATAAAATCAATCAATAATTGAATCTCAATGTATACTCTGATATACAATTGTTTAATATTAGTATATTTTTGTTAAAAGAAGCTATAAACTAGCCTATACATAGTGTAAGTATCTACAATATCTTACAATGAGAATATCCTTTTAATATATTTGTTCTAAATAAAAATATACAAAGTAGCTTAATTCACCCCAGCAGAAGTAAAAAAGCAGTGTGACAAATCGAAGGAAGGAGGATGGATCTCAGTAGATCGTAAGACAAGCTTACTTTCATACTTACAATCCCTCGTTCCGCTTAAGTCGTCTACA
>CAKKTI010000269.1:0-29866 GCA_920105805.1 Condylostoma magnum
ATTAGATAGGTTTCCTACAGTTTTATTTAGATTTTTTAATGTAATGTTATACGGGAAGCCTTCTGTCCATTTTTTATAATTAGTTTATATATTAGAGTGCAGTAGTTTAATTAATATTTAAAGAGTTTAAATAATATAACACTCTGAATTGGTAATAAAATAATTCCTATTGGTTAAATTTATGTAGGTAATTACAGGATAAAGAATCCTAGCTGTTTAATTATAACTTTCATTGTTTATTCATGCTAAATGCAGCTTTTAAAAGGAGATATTGCATTGTGATATAAATTTATGCCTCTTTCTAAGTATCTTATTTCTATCAATAAACTTTTTTGTTTAAAGGATAATATTACATTTAGACCAATAATGTAATATAACTTCTTATTGGGCCATTCAAGGAAAACCATAAGCTAAAGGAAAGGTTATTTTGGGCAAATAGTTAATAATCTTATCATATTTTTTTCTTATGTTTTTTGTTACAATAAATAGTTACTTTGAATAAGATTATAAATATGTTTTAAAAGGAAAAATCTAGGTAAGGTATTAGTTGATAGTTCTTCTATTGCTAGAATATAGCTACTAAAAGTTTAGCCTGATAGAAATGCTATATAAACCTTATTTTATATAGATCAATTCAGTAGATATGCTAGAATTAAAAAATATGTTAAAATCACTTTATTCATTGGACAAAATTTACAAATCTAGTTCTTTATAAAAGATATAAAGATAGTATATTAAAAATACAATCAACAGTTATAAATATTAATTGATACACAATCATTTCACTGCAAAATAAGCGAGTAATAAATGCTTAATTTCAATATTTTACGTTTTGTAAACGAGTATCAAATCTATATAGACTTTCAAGCTTAATTAGCCATTGATTTCAGATTATTTGATATAAAATATTGTTGCTCCTTGTTACTATAAGCCTAATAGTTCATTTTCCCCTAATCATATACTTCATATATACTTATTGTAATTATTAGGTATTAAAAGACTTATTCTCTTATATTAAATCTCTTAAATAACCTAAACTTAATGTAAACTATGCTTCACTTTCTCTGCATATAAATGATTTAAACCGTTTTCAATGCATAAGAATTATAATTTGGTACTATGTCTGATTATTATTACTATTTATCTTTTAGGTTATGCATCGCTGTTCAAGTAGGGAGTGATTTAAGTATGTTTACAAGTTTAGGTTGCGTTATTGAGTGAGAATTTTAAGAAAAAGCCCTAGATATCGCATATTTTACACCACTTTATTTAAGTTGGAATAAGCATATTTAAATTTTCGTAATAGCTGAAAATTATGATAATTCAAACATAATACTTTCCACAAAGGGCTACTAATCAAATAAGCTCATCCTTGCTTAACTCTCTAGCTCGATAATTTCTTCATTACCAATACTTGGTATAGCTCTAAACTAAAATCTTACCAATTAAGCATAATCCTTACTTTTATATGATAAAATAAAACCTGATGTATATCTAACTTAATATACGCAAAATGAAATAGCTAATAAGAAACAGACTACAACTAAAGTAATGAAAGTTGCTTCCGTATATTCACACTTTCCTATAGCAATACTTATCAGCAGGTTGCAAATAATTCCAAACAATACTCATAATTTTTGTCTATAATAATCATGAGATTTTAGTCTGATAGTCCATAAAAATAATAAAAAGATTAGTGTAAGATACACCACGATAAACTCAGTCTCATAATCCTTTCTCAGTGGAAAATAGTTTAAAATTAGAAGAGTTCTTGGTAAGTAATTCTGCAATGCAACCGCTGCTAGAATTACAATATCCTTAGTGTATAGAGCATTTTAAATAGCAATTGTGATTTAGCTAAGTTGATAATTATCTACTACAGAAATTATTATTTTCAAGCTGGCAGATTTAATCAATTTTATCAATAATTGCTTATGCTTGGTCGTTTAAGAGTACTATATAAACAGAAATATTGTATTTCTTACTCTACCGTATATTAATGCAGCTTTCAATGTAATTTATAGGACAAAATTGTTAATAATCTGGGTAATTAGTTCTGGTGGTATTCTAACATCTTTGATTGTTATCCCCTTAGAATAGTTGTTTCTTTTACTTTCGCTGGAAACTAGTACAAATTTCTGCTCTCTATGCAATTAGTCAATATCACAGTAAGACTGCCAAGCAAAATTCAAAATCACATAATTAGATAGCAATTTGCCTCTAGCTTGTCGTAAAGTTTTTATCCCCTCAGCATTGCCTGAAAATACTACAATAAGAGACCGCTATCCTAATCAGTTACTTCGATTGAAAAGCTTTAACTGCTCATTATGATTAAAGGGAAGATAAATTGCATTTTGTAATTTTTGTACATATGCTTTGATATTGAAAATGTATAGTATTACTCTGAATTATGAGCTTAATTTTGATTACTAATTAATAATCTCACATATTATAAAAAAATCATAATTCCGAGTTAACCTTTTAAGACTGAAGCTTATGCACTAAATTATAATTTGGTAAAATGGAGTTCCTTTTTGCTTTTATCATAGTAGCCAGTTAAAGCTTTTCAATCGGAGTGATTGATTAGGACGATGGGCTCTTATCAAGGTATTTTTAGAACATTAATGAGCCCGACTGGATAAAATGTTATTATAACCCCGAAAACTTAGAGGGAAATTGCCAGGAATTACTCTCAAATGATGTGATCTTGGATTTTGCTTAGTAGTCTTACTGTGACATTGAATAGTTGCATAGAGAGCAAAATTTTGTACTAGTTTCCAGCGAAAGTAAAAGATAGAGTTATTCTAAAGGAATTACAATCAAAGCTGTCAGAATACCATCAGAAATAATTATGCAGGCTATTGACTATTTTGAATGGAATCATTTTGTCCTGTTTTGCTCTATAGATTACGTTGAAAGTTGTATTGAGATACGACAGAGCAAGAAATATGATATTCCTGCCTATTTAGTACTCTCAAAGGATCAAAGCTAAGAAATCATTGATAAAATGGTACTTAAACTAATAAAATCTGTCAGCTTGAAACTTATAAATGCTGTAGTAGATGATTATCAACTTAACTAAATCACAGCTGCTCTTTAAAATGCTCTATACACTAAGGATCTTGGGATTCTAGCAGTAGGAAAGGTTGCATTACCGAATTATTTGCCAGGAACCCTTGCTATTTTTGATCAAAATTACAAAGGAATAAATAGTAACGAGGACTATATGCAAAGAGACATTGATCAAACGCTTAAAGAGGTAGAATAGTTGTATTCTTAAGGTTTTGAGCCATAGGAAGTAGAGAAATAGGTTAAACAGCCAATAAGGAAATTTGGATTGTACAACATGAAGGAATAATGGGATTAGATTGGAAACTATGAAGAAGAGAAATTACAAGTAGTTGAGGATGTTGTTTTCATAGGGAATAGCTTTAAAGTACCTTAAAACAAAAAGTCATAAATATTAATTTCCCTTTAAACTAGTTAAGGAGATAATATAGTAGGATTCTATGATTTATACAACAATAGCTGCTTTGAGGGAAGTAAGCTATCAATTCAACATGTAAATGATTCAAATGAAATTCTACCTAATCAAACCTTGGCTTATAATGAAATAGACTGTAACTGGAATGAAACAGCTGAAAAGTTAATATAGTGTTTTAAATCGAATGAAAATAAAATGGGTTCATCCTTTTTCATAGGATTTCCCCTATACTATTTAAGGGCATATCAATTGCTGGATAGTTATTTAAGAAGCTATCTTACAATCGCTTCAAATTTTATAGTTGACGAAATTGATAATAAATAACTATTTCCTAACTACTTATCTATGATGATTTCCTCTCAAAACTCAACTGTATCAATCCTAATACTTTTAAACTAGTTAAAATGAAGAGATGTTTTACTTCTAACAGATTCTAGTTAACAAGGAGACTTTTTTCTATAATTAAATTATGAATATGCAGATATTCAAGGAAAAGTTATTGTTAATCAAGATCAACCCAAATAAATACCAATAGATTATACTCCAGATATGTATGAGGAATATAGCGATGTTTTCGATTACATTGTGCAAAGTAGATGTAGAATTTTGTCACTTTATCTCTTACCCGAAGCTTAACTTAATGTAGCCGAGACTCTTTATAATTTAGGCTTAAGAGAAGGAGATATAATCATGATCAATTATTTTTATGTTTTTGATGAGAATAATATATATACTGCACCTGAAGAAAGAGTAGAAAAACGTATGGAAATTTTAAAGGGATCATTAAGCATAACATTAAACTAATACGTAGGGGAAAAAGGAGATTAATTACAGCCCTTACTAATTGAATAATTACAGGATATATGTATGGAATTGTGCTTTTATTATGATTCGATAGAGTTTTACTCTCGGGCTGTTGACTTTATGTTATAGAGAGGAATTCTTTATGAGGATCCCTTTACTGCAGCTGAATAAGCAAGAAAGATATACTTTTAAGGATGCACTGGGTAAGTTGCAATCGATTCAGAACTTAATTCAAGGAAATCAATGAAGTACTAGATATGACAATTTAGAAAAGACGATAATAAAGAACACTATTCACAGTAAATAGGTATACTTGATCCCCAAGGAACTATATTGCTTGACTTAGAAAAGGATTTTGAGTGGGGGAATCAATCAATATTAATTCCAAGTAACTATAGATCAATTAATAATAAGTGTTTGGTAGAGTAAAAATATATTGAAGATTCTAAGCTGGGATATATTATATTCCTAATAGTTTGTAGCAGCTTATTAATTATTGCAATCATTATGCTATATATTGCTTTCAGAAAATACAAAAACTTAATGTATGAGGAACTTTGTCAACAATAATACGTTACTATGGATGATATGTGAGCCTTCGGATCTATTGTAATAAATATGTTTCAGTACCAAGCACTTGGATTAAGTGTAGAGTATTTCTCTTCTGAAATTTAGACAGCTTTTGATCTACTTATCTTTGAGCCTGAATCAATAACATCTTTAATAGAATAGGACAACTAAACTACTTTCTTAGCTTTGATGATGGTACTATTCTACATTGTAATCATCTAATTTGCTTTCCATTTCGAGTTAGATAAAAAGCTTGAACTTCCTATGATATGTGTTTCCACAAGGATATTCATTTATTCTTATTTACCTCAAATCTACAAAGCATTCTATATACCAATTGTTGTTTTGACATTAAGTATATATGACTGCCAAATTCAATCATCAGAGAATATGTATTTGACTTATGATTGCAATACTATCTGCTATTAAGATTGGCATTTAGTATACTCAATTATTAATGGAGTATTACTTACTCTTTTTACGGTATTTTGTTTCAGCTAAAAGTTCTATATAGAAGATTATCAATTAACTTTACATATAAATACTCAGCCTTTATTCAGCATTGGTTAGTCCTTAATATAAGTTCTTCTAATATTAAACTACTTTCTGCTGAGAAAGGATTATGAGACTGAGTTCATTGGGGTGTATTTAGCGTTGATCTTTCTATTATTTTGATGGACTATTAGACTGACATCTCATGACTATTAAAGACAAAGATTATGGGTATTGTTTGGGATTACTTGTAATTTGTTGGTAAGTATTGCTATAACTATAGGAAAATATGCATACATGGAAGCAATTCTCATTACTTTAGTTGTAATCTGCTTCTTATTAGCTATTTTATTTTATGTGTATTAAGTTAAATATACACAAGGTTTTATCTTATCATATAAAAGTAAAAATTATGCTTAATTAGTAAGGTTTCAGTTTGGAGCTATAGCAAGTATTGATAATGAATAAATTATCGAGTTGAAGAGTTAAGCAAGGAGGGGCTTATTTGATTAGTTAGAGTAACCCTTTATGGAAAGTATCTTGATCATTTGTATATGTATTGCTTTTATGAAATTTTTTGACATAGGTTGTTTTCTACAGCTTTAGATATTTTTAGGCTTAATGATATCGATAAATGTTAAAATATTTAAAAAAATTAAATTTGGTATATAAAGAGAGCGTCTAATATGATAATTATTAGGTATTCACAAATGAAATAGTTATATGTAATAATTAAGTAAATATTATATTGATTTTTTGTTATATGCATACATAAATAGAAAATAATATAGATAAAAGGCATTAAGTTTACACTATTAGATTAATAAAGGGCTACTATTTTATAATTTAGCTATGATTCACCTTTACATACCATTAAAGTCTTATAAAATTTAACGATAACTACTTTAAAATAAAATGCTTACAATTGTTTAATATGCAAATAAAACTAGTAATTTTAGAAATATTGATTATTATTCTAAGGATTTGTCCTTGTTAGCAAATAGAATTGATAAGATCTGTTTTAAAGAAACTTAAATTCATTAGTGCGTTCCAGATGATCCTTTAAATAATCTTCATAGGGTGCATTTCGAAAAACATATAATAACAAAGGTTCTATTTTAGATTTCTTTGGAAACTTTATGTTATTTTGAGTCTTCTTCATTGTTATATACAGGAAAACTAATATTAAAATCAATATGACAGCTCCTGGTATTATAATTACAATAAGGCTAGTTCTCCCAAATTAATCAACAATTATAATGTATGCAATCAATAAGAAGGAGGTAACATAAGACAGCATTTACATTCGATTAATTGCAAATTGGTTAAAGCTATACATACGATAAAAAATGATTGATTATAATGCAATCAGCACTAGGCATGCAATACTTTTGTAAATCTAATCAAATATATCAAGAGTTGTAGCTAAAATAAAGATCATCTTAAAGATAAATTTCTCAAGCAAATAGCTTTGTTTAGCTTAAACTAACCGCATGTACTGATTAAATTTGCATTGGTTAATAGAAGAATAAGCTGATGTAAATATATAGGCTATCAGTAAAATAGGAACTATAATAATTAGCCATACATGGAAACCTTCATAGCAGCTGGTGTCGCAATTTTTTTCCAGATTTAACTCCCAATCGCTTTCTCCTTTATAGCATCTAAAAACACTTAGTAATATTTAAGTCTCCTGAATAAGCACTAAATTGTTTGACAGTGGCAATAGTGTTTCACCGATTCTGAAAAAAGGGTAATACCTTTGCTTGGAATTTTGAAAGTACTGATTAACTAACAGAAATACCAGCACAAAAGCAGCTACTAGTATCATATGGGCAATAATCCAATTCTAGTATGTAGTTTATACCATGCTATAATATAAATCAAATCTTAAAGCAATGAGATTTGCAAATAATGATAATCTAAAGGGTAAAAGCTCAATTAAAGGAGTAGCTAGCGTCACATATTAAAATGTTTCTACTATAAATCCAACTAAAATCATAATATCCTACCAGCAAGCCATCATGTCATTTCTTATCTTAATTGGCTTATATTAAAACCTATAACAATAAATTACAATGGAAATGATACATGAAACTACTAAAATAGCCAGATGTATGGAAAATGAGAATATCTAAGCTATTTCAATACTTCCTTCTTCCTTATAATGACAGCTGTGACTGAAATCAATAAAAGCAGCTGGAGGTGTAGTTTTCCCATTAGGCCAAATATGCTCAAATCCTTCATTAGTATATGAAATTGTTGAGGATGTGAAGGGGGAATAATGCATAAATGGCCTTGATATAAGTTCTCCATTATCATCAATCATTATACTATCTACTTTTGCTTCCTTATTAACAACACTATTTTTATTTTTTAAAGTCACAAGCATCTTACCTGATCCTTCAATAACAACTAACCCCATTATTTTTCTTAGCTCTAAAGGATCTTCATAATCAAGTCCCCTTAAAATACAGTAATCTATAGCACCAACTGCTCAATAAAAGGCATCAGCAACCTTGGATTAGTAGAAAGTAGCTTGCCCGTATTATTCTATTAACTATTTTTACAACTTTTGCCCTTTACTTGACGAAAATTCACTATAGTTCGCATCCAGTCCTCCATTATACAGCTCTTTTAAGTGCTCGTAGCCTTTAGGATATCAAGCCTTTATAAAGTAAGGAAGTACGGAAATTCATACAAACCTGTTCTTGTATCCCTTTTAGTAGAATATTTCGGCTATTAGATAATTTAACTCGGGAAGTACTTATACTACAAGGATTTTGTTATTACTTTAGATGATTTAATCCAATAGATGTTCATTTGAGCGTTCAAACGTTTCGAAATCTGTATCTTCTGTAAGTATGCAATTATCTATATTTAAAAACGACTAAGTTGTCTAACCCAATGCTTTGGTTCATAAATTGCGCATATATGATATTATTTCTTAAGTTAAATAATTATTTGCATTTCAGTTCAGTTTTTAAAGTATAAAAATAAAGTCTCTCTATAATTAAATTGTATCATAGCCAGCATTTGCATACTTTGGGTACTTTTTTGGATCATTGTAAATTTCGTTATCATCATATGGACTAACTAATAAAATATCTATATTTAAATCTTCGATAACTTAGAAGAGAGATGGCAGTTTAAGGCTATAGTAGTTATATACCCAGGCTATACCTAAATTTGAGTCTACCTTTTATATACAATTACGCTAGGACTCATATGTCGCCTTATTTGTGCCGCATCCTTCCAAATACTGAATTTCTAGATCAAAATGCTAAAAGATTTCATCAGACGAGTTAATTTCATTTTTTAATATTTCAAAAACCAATGCATTTATCTCGACTTGTAGTTCTATAGTACCATCCGGCTCAATCGGATCCTTTGTTGTAGTTATTTTTATTTTTCAATTGGAGTTATCTGGAGCTGCAAATGTAGAACCAGGATATAGAACTGGATTATGAATAAAGAGTTAATCCATTTTAAATTATCCAATATTTGCTCATTATTAGTCAACTAGGTTTCAGAATATTACTTCCTAATTTTCTGTTAGATATTTAGCTTTCTTTCTTAATATATCTTCTATACAAGCTGTTTCTTATGGTTTACAAATCTTTTATTCTATGGAGGTGATTACTTCTTAATTTAAAGCATTGAATATATCTATCTATCTTGTGCTTTCACTCATATTTGGTGTATAAACTGAGTTTTAAATGCAAATAGCACCTTGAATGTCGATTAAATTGCAAGATTTATTGACAGAGATAAAAAGTAGTCCTTATTTATTGTACTTAAGCTATTTTAAAGCCTCTGACAGATTTTTACAAAATTTAGAGTTAGAGATACACAGAAAGTATTTAAGTCCCTAAGGCCTTACTTTTCTTAAGATTAACTTTTCAAAATCCCTTTAATCGTATTATTAGGACAACCTGAAGCTTAAAATTTCCTATCTTTCCAGATTTTGTAAAATTTCATTGTGTATGGCTAAGTTTTCAATTTTATCATCGCTAAATATAACCAGATTATCTACTAAGTTTTGTAAAAATCTCGATACAGCTTAAGAAATATTATTTTGATTTTCTTCAACTTCTATCATGTGCTGATTCTCCTATTAAGTTAAATTAACTATGATTTTACCCGCATTTAGTAAGTGAGGTAGGAGTGTAATTGATTATATTTTACTATCAATCGACCAAAAAATCGTATCTTTAGATAGAATATGCTCCCTTTTCTCCTTAATAAAAATCTCATAAGGAAAAATGTATTATTAGACTGTCTATAAATCAGATTGTAATTTCCCATCAGTTACTATAACTGGATTATAGCAAAGCACTAAAACTAGTTGATTTAGAAGGATGAGCGCCATTTATATATTACTATATGAGTTTGTTCGCCTATATATAACTGCCCTTTTAAAATTCTGATATTCGTAATAAATTAACATAACGCATATGCATAAAGCTCTTTAGAATACTATATAAATTCCTAGTCTTAACCCACTATATTTAATTTTATATCCAAATCTCAATAACAACTTGTAATCAGACTATACCATTTATTACACTAAAATTGTTAAGAATTCCTAAGAGATTACTAACTATCATCACTAGCAAGTGATGTCAAAATTCCTTCAACCAGAACTCCGAATTCTTAAAGTGAAACCTTTCCGTCATTATTGGTATCTAGTTCTGCATAAGCTTGTCGGACGTCATCTTCAGACGGTACTGCGATACCACACGGGCCTTGAGCCAAATACATCATAGCATTATACAGCTCTTATTGATCAATATATCCAGATTCATCAGAATCAACTAGATCAAAGGCCTGTTTGACTAAATCATCTAACTACGACTTGTCGCTAAGAATAGCTTGGATTTCAGTCTAGGAAGACATATTTATTATTAACTTTATACAATATTAAAGTATACATAATATCTCATTGGTCTCATTATAGTTTAAATAAATTTAATACTCTATGAATCTAGTTCTTCCGCCCTAGTAGCTTGCTCTCTATACTCCTGACACGCAGCACAACAGTTACAACAACAATGCAAGGCAACCTCGGGCCAATAGTCTCCTTATAGATTTAATCTCTCTCTTATAATTTACCTATTATATGCACATCCAAAACAGCAACCAGAGCAAGCTATTAAACTATGTTTTCACACAGGCTGATCACTTACCTTATTAACTACTACTCCTTGCATTATACACGAACCTCCAGGAATTGCTCCCAAAAGGCAATTTTAAATGTTATCAAAACAACCAAAGATAGTTTCTTTCCATTGCTCTAAATCTTAGTCTTCAATTTCTTTATTTTAATCGGTTTTTAAAGGTTGAGTTTCCCCTGACATATTAAGTACTCGTTTTTTCACGATTTCTTATTTTGTATTTTCTGTAATGGTGATATATAAATAATGGGGAGGAAAGAGAAGCTTTTGAAGAATATTGAAAAGCTGTGTGTTATTATTCATACGGAGACTAGGGAAGGCGATGAAAGTTTGAACTAGCTTCTTAATTTAAAAGATAAGGAAAAATTGTTATATTTAAAATCAAAGATTTAAGAATTCATATAGATCAAGAAACAGTTGTAGTAAGATGACCGTTATTAGGAGTTTTAGGAGTATTAAGAGTACTAAGAAATGATGCAGAAGTACGAGGGAGATGTAAGAAAGCATATTTAAGTTTAACATAGCTTGAAACTCAAATCCGATGATCTTGATTTAAAAGTTGAACAGTAAAATCAGAATATGATAAAAGCTTAAAGGGAAAATTAGTAAGTAATAGATAAGCTTGATTAGGAAAACAAAGACTTATAAAACAAGCTAATTTAATGTGATATTTTGATATAAAGCAACAAAGCTAAGTTATAGTCTAAAGAAAAAGCTCTACAGTAAATAAGAAATGGTTTCCATAATTTAGATAAAAATATTTAAAGATTGAATACAAAGTACAATGATAAGTTTGAAGTTGGTAAGCTTTAGCTTTAGTCTGTTACTGGAAGCTAAGATATAAAGTTTAAAAATTTCTCAAATTCAACAACATAAGCAAAACTAGGGCCAATCAAAAATACAAAGAGATACTTATCCCCTCTACAATCAAATATTAACAAAAGCAGCAAAAGGAGCATCAAGCGATCAATCAGCCGTCCTAATCTAATAAGATTGTAAATTACTAACTTTTCTTTGAACTTTTTGAATTCAAGTATGCAGACTGATGTTTTAAGCATTTTCTTCTTGCAGCTTCTATTTCCTTATATGAGACTTTATTAGGCTTTGATGATACATCTTTATCTCTATAACTTGGAGCAAATTTATAGCTGATAATTTTAGAGATCTAAGGTCTTTCAACATCAAGTTTTCTTTTACCCTTTATAGGAGTTTCAGCAAGAGGCTCACTATCAAATATAGAGCTTTTTCTTAGTCTATTGTAGTATCTTTTAATCTAGGGCCTATCAATTGATGACTCTTTGATACTAGTTCTTTAGCTATTTATTTTCTATTAATTAATCTTTTTACCTCTAAACTAAATTTAATCATAGCTTCTATCATTCTGCAAGATTGGGTTACTTTTATCCTTATTTTAATTAATTCGTTTTCCTAGATTTAAGCTTTTACTGCTTTCTACGTTTTTATAAGATTCAAATTGCTTTCTTATCGGTTTATAGTCATCGTGATGGTCAAATGATAGGGAAAATGAGCTGTTGTTTTTCTATTAAGTTGATAATATCTTCAACCCTCTTGGCCGAGTTGCAAAGTATTGTGAGTTTTGTATATTGCATTATACTTTTGCCTTTATCGGCTTTCTAAACTGCTGTTCCTCTATATTAATCGATCTAATTGGATCCCTGCGGCTTTGAGTTTCATTTATGATAAACGATTATCATAGTCTTTTAGGCATTTTATTAATTATATTTTAAGCTTATTACGCCTTGTGAGCTGTAATTTCTTATTCTTCTTTAGCTTCCTGCAAAATCGTATGAGGGAGATTTTTTATGTACTTGGTTGAATTTTATGTTGTAGAACCCAGGTATCTGTTTATCTTATTTGAATAAACTGTTTCTTTTTTACATTGAACTGAAAATGATTTGCTAGGATATTTTTGGCATTATTCTGTCCTTGCTTAAATTATAAAATCTGTCTTTATAATCAGATCTAGTTGTTTTTCTTGGTGATTGTTTGGCAAAACTTATGTTTTGTTGTCTTCTGTAATTGGAGCAAATAGTTGGCATAAGGTTTTGTTAGTTAAAGCGTTGTTCATGCGGGAAATTAGAACATGACTATAAAAAATCAGGTCTAGTTGATTACTTTCCAAATTCTGCACCTTTTTACTACTTTTAATTGATTTTTCGTATATTAACAACTGAGTTATATCGTTTCTACTTTTTGTTTTGAATAGATTCGCTGTTTTTGGAATTTTAGTTTAACTTTTATATAAAACTTGTATAAGACTCTTGCAATTAACTCTATTTAATTTATTATTCATTAAGTTTTACGAGTTTATCTTCAATCATTGTTATGATTTAATCATATGAAAGCTCGTTATTCTAAAAGTTTTAACTTTTAGTAAACAATCTGTTATTCTAAGCTCTTCAAGTTTTACTCATATAAAATGTTAACAATATGAAAAATAATGCTAATTATTAAGATTTGATGTCTAAAATGGACTCTAAAGTTCGTATCATCGTTGGATATCTGTCCCTGAACACAATTTCTAACTGTAAAGCAGCACTCCCCTCGTCCTCGTTATTTTATAGTATTGACCCCAAGTCCACAATAGACTCGTATACATTACTATACAGCTCTCTCTTTATATGGCCGATGTTCTATTGATTAGAGGATTATGCAAACTCATTGTCTTTCATGATCTCCATTAGCTTCCTTGATACTTCTTAATTCTCCTGTACTAGCAATTACTACTCTAAACTAATTTTCTTTTTCTCTTCATTTACCCTTCCTAGTACATTTTTCAGCAATTGTTTATTCTTGTCGGGAATATTTCTAATCAAAGTTGTGAATTCTTACTTAGTATACAATGGGTCACTTTAAAAATTCCCTCCAATAGGTAATTTAACTCCCAACTACAGTAACATTTGCCCAGCAATTCTTGCTTTCTATGCTAAATTCTCGGAATTATTGCTTGTTATATCATCTAAAAGAGCAGCTATGGCTTCCTCTGCCTATAATACTCTTCCTCCATCTAATTTTATGCTGATTTAGTTAGGATTTACATCCTGTACTTCGACCTCACTTGCTAACGACTCTGTTGAGTTCTTTTATATAAGATGATTATACATGGACCTACAGTTATTCTCAATTTCCCTTAATCTTTTCCTAAAAACTCCAATAAACTGCTGTACTTCCTTTATGCATTATTCCTTATCATCCACATTCGTCAGTATATCGTTCATTTCGCTTACATGATAATCTACTTCATGGTATAAGGATCTAGTATTATCCACAGTTGTAGATAATAATTGAATAAGTCTTTCTTATTCTACTATTTTTGTCCTGTATACTTGCATTCTTTATTAGTCATATCCTCCAGAGACTTACTATTCTTATATTTCTTAGACTGACCCCATGTCTTCTAGCTCCTTTTTAAGTCTGTCATTCTCTGATTTCAAGGAATCATTTTCTTTTCTAAGCATTTAGAACTTGGATCTGAATTCAATGGGAATTTGATTTAACTCATTCGCAGCAGATTGTTATTTTCTATTGGTTCCTTAGCTTGGAGTCCTAGTTGGTTGTCTTAGTCTTGAAGTCCTTCGCTCCATATTACTAAAGATTTTATAGTATGTGATTTAATTACATTTTTACACTAAAATTATCTACACTAAGTAAAACCCTCATCATTTGTTTGAGTCATCAACGATCTAAAATCTTCAAAATTTATATCATTGCTCTCAAACTAGCTTCATTGTTTAATGATTTATTTAGCTCTTTTAGACTTGCACGAATTACCTAAAATCAGTTTGAATTCATCTAATGATATTCGTCCACTTTTGTTTTAATCGTACATGTTAAAAGCTTCTTGTAGTAAAGATTAATCCAGTAACTTTGATTCATCCATAGTAGCTGCTAGAAATTCCGTATAATTGATCTTTCCTTGATTATCCTGACTACACTTGACAAAGATCTTATCAACAACTTCAGCTATATCACTTCTTCCTATAAGATCAAAGCCTTATATTAAGTCATCTCTGCTTAAGTACCCATCTCCATTTGAGTCGAGTTAGTTGAAAAATTAACGCAGCTCCTGCACTTCCCATGATTGGCTGTACTTTTGAATTACGAGTTGTAGAGTAATTCGCTTAAATTAGCACGTGTTTTTGTATAGATTCAGATTACGGAAAGCTTTATTTGCTATATCTCGACTGACTTTTGTATTGGATTCCTTTTTTGATATCCAGGGATACTCTAACAACTCAGATGCAGTTGGTCTTTATTAAGGATTTTTGCTAAGAGCTACCATGATCAATTATTTAGCCTATTAGGATATATTAGTCCACTCTTTCCCTTGAAAGTTTAAGTTTTGTCTTATTATATTGTCCTTTATTTCTTAAATTGAGTCTCCTTCAAATGGAGGAACTCCGGATAGTATCATGTATAAGATAACACCAAAGCTTCAAATATCTGACTTTTCTGTGAACTCTCCACCTTATAGGACTTCAGGGCATGTAAAAAATATGCTATCATATGCTTCTTCTACTTGCATGAAATCACAGTGAGTAATAATGTTATCAAATCCAACTATTTTTATCTGGAACTAATTATCCGTTGAGTTCAATAGAATGAAAGAAGGTCTTAGACTCTTATGTATGATTAGATTTTAATGCGAGTAACTGATAGTTCTTAGTACTTCATACATTATTTTAGCAGCTCGCTGTTCATTTATAGTGTTATGAGTTAGTATATAGTCTAATAGCTCCATTCCTTCACAATACTCGTACACAATAGCAAACTCTTAACTACTGTGATATGCTTCAATTATATTAACTATATTTGGATGATCTAGTTTACTTAAATCCATCAGTCTTTTAGTGATTTTGTTAAGATCTTCTTCTTTGTATTTGTTTACTCTTAGAAGCTTAATCATTCTTAAGATTTTCCTTTAGCGGTGCACTCCCTTAAATCAACTGTAAGCAACATGATCTGTTACTTTTTATACTAGATTATACGTACTTTTCATTAAGTCACTTTTCACTTTCATATAATTGACCTGGGAACTTTCACTGCTTGATGATTCTATTTCAGAGTTGTTGACAGGAATTAAAATTTACCTTATGTTTCCTATATTCAATTAAATTTGGTCACTTTAGAATTGATTGTCTTCGGAATCTTATTCATAACAATCCGGGCCGCCTAGATCAGGAATTGGTATTGACTCAACAATCTCTCCGAAATCTTAATTATTCTGTTGTTATTGTTCTGATATGGAAGGGGATTAAATTACTATTGAGTTCAGTTATTAGTTTATCTGAGATCCTTCTTCTTATAATTTTTGTCCTTATGAGCAACAACCCATGTTAGATTTTAATAATAAGTTGAGTGGGGTATAAAGTTAGCGTAAAATAATGTGATGGTGGTATATAAGCTACTTGTATGTATTCAGTATTATATAGAAGTTAATTATTAGGCAATTTGAAAAAGCTTTGATTTTGAACATAAGTGAACTTGTATTTTAATAATTAGATTAAAAATTAGCTTACAAATAATACAATCATTAGTTAGAAGTATTAAACCAATACTACAGTAACTTAGCTCAAATTTATTTGAAGAATTTACAAATTAAACTATTTTAACCTTCTTCTATTCATCTTCTTACTTTTCAATCTTGGGTCAATGGCATTATCATTAGTTTATATTTATCTCAACACCCTTCTCTATTTTATCTATAGTTCAATTTATCTTATTGAATCACCTGTGTTTTCTCCATTTTCACTAACATCATTATCCTCTTCATTTTCTAAGCCTTCAAATCTTACCTTTTTCTGTACTTAAATTTTTTCCTACTTTTGAGAGGAGCAAATTCTGTAAAAGCAGAAAATTAACTTAATTATTAGCAAGCAGATCAGAGAAAGCACTGAAATTATTTCTTGATATAAATCAACGCCAAATTGAATATACAAAAATTGTCCCAAAAGAATGATAAAGATGAATCCATATGATGCAATTGATTCCAGTAAGTAGTTCTTTTATTAAAAAGCCTTTGTCATTATAGGAATTGCTATATTAATCAATATAATTCCAATCAACCCGGCCAATTATTCCTTTTAGTAATCATAAAGCAAAATGGACACTCCTGATATAGATATTAATGTGCAATAATCCTTTACAATCATTATTCGACTTATTTCACTTTTCACAGGAAGATAAGTATGTTAGTTAATTACAAAAAGCACAGGTAGTAAAATTACAATAATTAAGCTTATACTTAAGCAGGCAAACGTGTTATAATCAAAACTTTTACCTTCTTTCAAGAGATTTATCTCAATAAAAAGACTTACTAATAATCTAACTAAGCACATTTACTAGAAAATCGTGCACTTTTTTATAGTTTATTTTAATTTTAATCCACATGATATTTTTGCCTTCTAAGACAGATTAACTGCTGTCATTATAGCCACACTTAGTATCATTAAAACTACAGTAGGCAAATTATTCAAATAAGATAAACTTCAATAATCTGTGTCTAAAATGTTTTCAAAATCATCATAGCTTTTGAGCTCTGTAACTTAATCATCCCCAAAGTTAATAAAGATAAAGCCTTAAAGACTGAGCAATTAATCAGATTCATAGTCCTAAAACTCGTAGTCTAGATAGCCTATTAGAGTTATTATTTAAAATATCATAATTGCTTAGATAACACTGTAGTAAAGGAATGCTTTTTCACATTATTCTTTTTAAAAGCATTTTATGTATAGCGCATGACATAGCATAGTTAATAAAAGAATCCCGAACAAAATTTAGATAATCATTTGCATAATCGAGCTATCGATTAACATATTTTTAACAGTAAATAATAAGTTAAGCTTGATAAGGCTGTAAAGGTTAAAATTAGGTAAAAGTTTTATTAATACAACCACTCTTATTGCTAATATTATTGTTTGTTTCTTGACTGAAATGTATGTATCATCTTATCAAATTTTACTTATAGTCATTAGCTTTATATGCACATGTAAGCTACTTTTTGGTTATTCATAATATTTTGCTTTATAACTCAAGCTTGCACTTAATGTTAATCGTTTATAATATTTAACTATGCTGCCTATGACTGTGTTGAAAAATGCTTTAAAAAACCAAGTCATGGTAGAATTGAAATCTGGGGAAACATATAATGGAATTTTAGATAGTGCAGATTATTATATGAATATGAAATTAGTAGATGTTACTATTACTAGTTCATAAGGCGATAAATTTTATAAAGTTTAGTAATGTTTTATAAGGGGTAATTGTATCAAATATTACAGAGTATAAAATCAAGTAATTGAAGCTGCAGCTAAAGATCAATCAAGGAATATAAGAAGAGGAGGTGGAAGAGGGAGATCTAACAGAGGCACATTTGGAAGGAATTATTAATTATTTTAAATCCATGTGTAAAGTTAAAAGCTAAATTTCATCCGTATATTTAACTATGAAAGTGCATAAAAGGTCTTTTAATAATTAATTCAAGAAATAGAAACATCATTATTTATATATTTGGTAAAAGTATATCCATGAAAAGAATAAGCTTTATTATAGTAATCATTTAATTTTATTAACTATAAGTAAAAGTTGACATATAAGCCTCATAAATGCACTCACATCTACTAATATTTAAAATTAAGCAATTATTGATAATTTGGAAGCATTCTTAACTATGGGAAAATATTAACCACTTACTATCTTAAACTATATAAACATATCATTGAGCAAAATAAGCTATTATTTTAATTGTATTTATTACCATAATAATTGATTCTATTATGCTTGATTTTCATATCCCAATGCTGTTATTATATGAAGTTAAATCTCTGTGAAGGAAATAATGTCTTAGTTGCAATTTAATTCTAGGTTAAAAGAGAAGTTATAGAGTACAGTTTTGACATTAAATTTATTTTAGTAATCTAAAAATTGTTATGTTTAATGTGGATTAATTTAAACAGCAGTTATTGGCAATAAATTTAGCTTAAAATAATATATAAAGATTGTAATGAACTATTTTGCAGGGAAGTTATATATAATAGTATATTGTCATAAAATAGGCACTGTTTAGATTCTATACAGATTACTTTTAGTTGAGCTTTTATAAAAATAATTGGCTTATTAACCACTATACGTAAAAAATTGATTTTATCTCAAGCTTTACTTTTGGTAAATCCTTCTAATATCTTTATAGAAACATATTTTATTACTTCCCACTATTCAAACAATATACAACTAACTAAAACTACTCTTTACTACTATCATCCTTCTTCCTCCAAAACTCTTTCCTATTCTCCCCTTAAATCTTTTCATAACTAGGCCACAAGTCCCCTCAATTTATGTCCCTAGCATACCTATAAGCCTCTTTTCCATAACTATTCCTGGTAACTCCAATTCTCCTTAACTCAGGATAATCCTGTCCCTAAAACTCTTACATATAACTTTCACAGAGATCCACATACACATGCTTAGTTCTTTTAATCCCTGGCCTAACAGCCCTTCCCCAAAAATACGACTTATCAGTTAAAGAGTCTGTCATGTCCTCAAACCTTACAGTATGTCTGGGAGTAGGGAACTTTTGTAGAATAATGTAACTAAATTTTTCATTATCTCTCTAAGGAGTATTGGGTAGTTTTCCTACTAGATCCTTGGGAACTCTTTCAGCAAATTGGCTGAAATGACACCAAGATTTTTTGGTAGCAAGAGGACAATTCCCTTCATGTGAGCAGGGAGCCAAAATCCCAGCCTCAGAAAGAGGAAAATTCTACCTGAATCACTCCCTTATAGAAAAAATCAGTCTAAATCCCTTAGGAGTCCCCGGCTCTATAAAAACCACAAAAGCTTTCGATCTGTGCCACATTGCATCAACTATTAGATTCCTAGTCTAAGGGTTCTCAATTTCTCCCAATACATAGCTGCAAAGTACAATATCAAACTGACCTTCTGGAGTTGCTAAATTAGGAAGAGATGCTAGACTGTCATTTCACTGAATTTTATCAGAAAATCTCGTTAATTTCTTACCTACTTGCGACATGTTGCTAGATGGTTCAATAGCATTTATTTTTTGTATTTGAGGAAACAGCTCTTCAATTGCAAAGGCAGATGCTCCAGTTCCAGCGCCGAAGTCTAAAGCTCGTTCTATCTTATGAGTAGGCTGTCTATACTTAATCTCTGAAAGAGACCTAAACACAGATCCGTAGGTGGAAGGGGCTCTTTTGTATGAATAACCTATAGCTTACTCAAAACTGTACTTTAAGGACTTTTTTGTACTAGGCTCTTATGCTACTGGAGTTTCCGTCATTTACATAACTTCATTTGTACTTAATTGCTTTAGTTGTTGTTTTTGCAGTAGGAATGCATACTTTTTCTATTGTCCTATGTAGTTCCCAGAAATAACCTCGTTTGTTGTAGCAAAAAGCTTTATTTTAGATATGTCTATTGGCTTTTCCTAGCCATGTATATGAGTTAGGCCTTCTGCAACGTCATATCCTCACTCTCGAATATCCTTGTCTCTGTAGCCTCCATACAGATTCCTCAAACCTCGCAAAAATCGTTCAGGGAGTTGTGTTATTCCTACATGTCTTTTTGCAAGTCAGGATTTAGTAATCACTGTTAACGCTTGAGACCTAGAACTTGGCTGTAAATTACGCACAAAGGGTTTATTTTCCTTGAATTCTTAGAGTTTTTAAGAAAATAATTACTTTTCCTTAGTCTTACGGGCAAATGAGCGAAGAACTTTATACATAAAATGTGGGAAATGGAATAGTGCTAAAACCATATATGAAGGAATATTTTTAGGAGAAATTGTTTTAAGGCTGATTATTTAGAGTTAGATTAAACCTTTTTGGAGTTTTTGTAAGAGGATGGTGTTGTTATAGATGATTAGATTATGGGAAGTATTATTGAGTAATTACAGTAGAAAATATAAGGGGTAGGAGGACAAGGAGTATTTGTAAAATTTAATTGAACTGCTCCTGTTGATGCTAGCTGAATGGTTGATTTGAAGTGTCTAAATGCTAGAAATGTGTTATTGTTATTAAAATCTTCAGAATTAATATGCAGAGACTTTTAGTATATTGGAGAAATAAACCCAGTTATAAATTTGATTAGATATCATAATTTATAGGAAGGCATGGAGTTTAGATGCTTTGTGTTTGACTAAGAATTAAAGGGAATTGTATAGAAAGATACTACAAAGTATTTTGACTATTTAGATGAGGTAAAAGAATAGCTATAGATTGTTTTAGAGAATTTTGTGAATAGAACTATTATACCTTAATTCGGTCTTTAAAGTTGTAAGTTTTAGTCAGACTCTGTAGATATATACATTGATTCTCCGCCAAGATATAAACCCTGAATCCTAAGCTTCCTTCCCTGAGACTAATCCGACTTTTTACTCCTAAACGCTTAAAACCTCTAATCCTCCACAACCCTTAAGTTCGAAATAGTCTAAGAAGACATAGGAGTGTCTCCCTCCGACATAGATAGTTACAGAGTCCCATTAGAAGTAGCCGAAGGCATTGACATTTCTAAGCTGTGGTCAAATCACTAAAAACTTTAATAAAATGGCAGGTCTAGGCTTTGGAGAAGTTCAATCTGTAGTTTGTGATGTTCATCCGTCAGTTCCTCTTAACATTCTTCACAACTGGTAGAGAATATCTGAGTAAATGATTCCTCTAGGCCTTCTCCTAGGCTAAGCAACCGAAGGTCACTTGAAAATAAGAGTCGCTATTCCTTTACAGTGCAAATTTAGAGCACAGGGATCGGGCATTACTATAAATCCCTTAACTAAAGAAAAGTTTGTGCCTTATATGCAAGGAGCTTACCCCCAGTATCAGGTCCTAGGCCTTTACTTCAAAAACTTATAAGACATACCAGCTTTGAATAGTGTATGGGCCAATATTCAGGAAAGAACTGAAATGCTTCCCAGGGTATTCCTACAAGTTGATTACAATTTAAGTGGAATTCAGATTCAAGGCTACCAGATAAAAATAAGGGCTGATGATCTAGTAATGATCCAACCCTTAGAGAGCCTAGTAGAGACATAACACTTATCTTTATTATAACAACGCTCGAATATTCATGATTTGATTGATTAGTTGAAGGTGTATATGAGTAAGGTGGATAAGGGGGAACTTCAAGTTGATCAAAAATTAATAAAACAATTAGCCATTGCATTAGAGCATACAACCACTGAGGAAGAAATTCAATAAAATAGAGACATTAATGGAATTCTGGAGAAAGTAAGTAATTTGAGCGAGATGTTTGATAATGCTAGTTACAGTTTATAGTTTTAATAAAATGAAAGCTAAAGATTTAAAAAGAATTGCATTGAATTAGAAGAAAAGAATTAGGAGAGATGATTTAAATTTATTTGCTACTTATTCTGTAAAAAGCTCTATCAGTAGGTAAGATACTCCAGATTATTAAGAGGAGTTTTTAAAAACTATAGGAGAATCTACCAAAAGGAAAAAGCTTTCATAAATAAAACCTAATACAAGACCTGTATCGATTAAAAATAATAATAAAATAATAAGGAAAAAATAGACTGTAAAAAGTAGAAAAACACCTACTAAGTAAAAATCTGTACATTTTAAAAAACATATCAAATGATTGAATTAGTAGATTAAAACTATAAAGCAAGAAAATCAAAGCTTTTAAAATACTTAAAAACTTGTAAATTCATTGACAATAAGTATTGAAAAAGTATAGTAAAAGAATCTTAGGTTAAAACGTAAGATTAGAAGTATAACGGAGAGCTTAGAAGAACCGAAAAGTGGGATTATTTCAGATAAGTTGAGTAATGTTTTACTCGATTTAAACAAAGTTTTGAATAATTTAATTCTAAATGTTAAATAGATTTTACAATCAATATGCGTTTAAATAACTAAAGTCCTGGTTTTATCTAAAATATGCTGTTAATTTATATTACTTTTGCATAAAGAACATAATCAGAAATTATCTAGTGATGCATCTTATACTGATCCTGCAAATCCAATACATTTAAAGTGATATCACTCAAAGCATTTATTACATTCTATCATGTTCTCATTGTTAATAGCTTACTGGTATTATAAATCAGTCATGTATTTTCTACGAGCAACTGGTTATATATAAGGTTTTTTGCAAACACAATAAAATTTTAGTTTTTACAGTTTAACACGTTTTTAATTCTTTTTTCTTTTGCACTGCTTAAATGACTATATTTTCTTGCCTTTGTATATACTTAGTCTTTATTTAGACAATAAGATCTCATTTTTCCATTTACTGAAAATATTTTCTGAGTATCGCTTATAACATTCATTTACTGTCCTATATTCAATACGTATTCTTTCTTCAAGTATTACTTCTGGGGAAATTATACTATAAAATTCAGGACGAATTATACTGATTCTTGAATTTCTAGTAGAAGCATTCAGATTTAAATCAACTAGAAATTCTTTATTCTGGTTTTAGTGTAATCAAGTTATGAACTATTTAATCCTTTGCTAAAGCTTCTAATCTTCTTCTAATGTAAAATTTCTGTATGTATTAAAATGCCTTTTTCGCTTAAAAGTTTAACTCTTAGATTTTCACTCGGAAAATGCTATAGCAAAATTGTATATATCATCAAACACTCCCTTTTCTCTTTCTCTTAATACTTTGCTTAATTTAGGAGGTTTATGAAATTAACAATAAAATAATCATTCATAGTCGTTATTTAAAACAAACATATCTTTTGCACATTCTGGGTGATAGAACATATTGCAACATGTTTAAAAGCATTAGATACAGACACCATCAGCTTATTTACATCTTTAACATAGCCTTCCAAACACTTTTTTGCTTAAATTTTAAAGATCAAAATGATTTCTGAAATCTTAATTATACTTTACATTATTTGTATGAATAGCACATAAAACATGCACATAATAGTATTTTTGATTTCTTTGAGTATTATAAAATTAAAAGTTTTATAGAGTTCCAATTTCATTAATAGTAGGCTTTAGCATTCCACCTCTTTTTGTACAAATTGCGCATTGATAATTTCAAATCTCATGGGGAGGTACTTCTGTACATAAATCACATATTCAATTCTTTTGAGTTATTAATCCATAGCATTTATTGTGTACATTTTATTTGCATAATTGACAACTGTGCATTTGATCTTCTAAAACATTATAAGAATCATTACAAATTTAGCAATGTTTTTGCAATTCCTTTTAGAAATTTAAATCACTTAATACTAAAGTTTTATCTTACTTGTTTATTTTTAACTGTACTTCATTGATACTAGATTTAATATCTGTCTTATCTCTTTTTGAGTTATGTATTTCTTTTATTTAACTGCAATCTTCTTAAAAATGCCTTAATTAGCAAGAGTTTTCTCCATGTTTATGTTCTTTAACATATTTTCTGGTTTCCTATAAATATTTAATCATTTTGATATGACAAAGTAAACTATCTTCCTCTGATTTAATCTAAAAAAATTATGTATTATACTTCCCTTTTAACTTTAAATCTCACATTATAGGTTGAATTAGTTACAATAACTGTTTTTATTCCTTTTCATATTTCTGTATAAGATTATCAATATATTATTAGCTTGGGTCACTGGGATATTCAGCATGGGTTGGTAGTTCAACTTAAAACTAAGGTACAAGACTTAAATCGACTCCAATTTTAAAGTACTCTGAGCCAATTATATATCAAAGCAAATTCCCGTTATAATTTACACCCAGATTATCTCTACCTTTATAATCAACTGATCATAAGCCACTTTAAGCTAAACCTACTAATTAATTTCTTATTGTAGATAACTTAGAATAATCCTTACTACCCTGTCTATGATTATTGCATTAATTTTTTTCCTCCCTACTAGCAATTTAGCATCAACTATGAAAACTCCTAGTGCATCCTTAAATTTAGCATAAAACATTAAACCCAGCAACTCCACAAAAGCAGCATTGATTTGAAGATAAACACTCCTCATGAAATCAACTTCTATATTTGCCTGTTTAAATAGACACTAAAGGCTACTCTTATCTCTTACAATAAATACAAAAAGAATTTAATGTATGCAGTTCTGCATTATCTCCTTTATATCTGAAACAGTCAATAACTTAGTACTTAGGCGATAGTCTTCTATTTAACATTTATAACTAAATATATACTATTCCCTAAATATGCAGACTTGCATTCTAAATAAAATATGTTAAAATTAGACAGGCAGTGCACTTGCCCACTATGCTTAGATATATTTCAAGACCCTGTACTACTTTCATGCTCACACAATCTATGCTATGAATGTGCTAATAGCTTAATTGCTATGAACTCCCAGGACTAAAACTAAGTAATCTATAATCAGGCTAAATTTCTTACCTGCCCTGTATGTCGTGGTCTTACTTACATTCAAGGATAACTAGCCGATGGACTGTCGCGTAATCTGGTACTGAAAAACATCATAGAAGAGTTTGTATAGCCTAATTTTTAGTCTGACATAAAGTGCCAGCTTTGCATAGAAAATCCAAACTTAGCTAGCTATGAGTGTATTACATGCGAATTAATGGCTTGCAATGACTGCGCTTGCACCCATAGGGAAAAAGCTAGATTTTCTCATCATAAAATCACTCTTATATCAAAATCATAAGTAACTATTTGCCAAAGTCATGGCCTGGCATAAGAACTGTTTTGCATGGAATGTAAAAGACTGTGCTGTTTGAAATGTACGTAAGCTTATACTGGATAAGAAGAAGGAGATTATTAGGACCATTATGGTCATACTATTGTAAACAGAAAACTTGCTGAATAGAAATTAAATAGCGAAATTAAGAGCTAGAAGGAAGCTATGCCTTCGATTTAATAAAAGATAGATTATTCAAGGTAAAAGGCTTAAAATTAGTTTAGGAAGATGTAAAATGCTGATACTGAACTGTAAGTGTAAGTTAATGATGTCTGCAAGGAAATTATAAGTATACTGCAATTTGCTCACTAGAGGGCATAGGGCTAATTAGTTTAACGATATGAAAGTATGAGGTAGTTAATTCGATTAAGGATGAGGACTTTAGATTAGCTCTAGGACAAAGTATCTCAACTGGCAAGCATGAATGATAATTTGCTGTTTTTGTAAAAAATACATGAAATCTCAGACCTATCTTCTAGCCCTCTTCCCTAAAACACATATTTAAGCATAAAGTACAACAATTTCAACTAGATAAAGGCAATGATTGATAATTTAGTGACTCTTTAAATACCATAAGACAATAACCAGTAGAGTAAGAATCTCCTTTACATAAACAGAGGTAGTCGTGATTATTTTGTGTACAATTTTGAAACCGATGCTGCTTAAATAGTCATTAGCAACGTCATTTTCCCTAGATGATCGAGTTTTACTGTGTTACCAGATTCTAAAGTTTTAGTTGCTGGAGGGAAAAGAGACAAGGACTCAGGGTCAATAGCTAGTACATTTATAATAACTCCTGAAACAGGGGTAGTTACAGAGTCCCCTCCGATGCTATATGGTCATTCATCCCATACTGCTATACTCGCGGATCATTAAGTGTATGTTTGTTCAGGGAAAAACTCATAAAATCTTACTCACAATATATGTGAAGTATTCGATACAGAAAATAATGAATGAAAGGAAATAAAAAGTATACAGTTTGGTCGGACATGTGCAGCCGGAGCATACTGCTCAAATATGGTTTACATATTTGGAGGGTATAGTGCTATTATCAATTAATCAATTGAAAGATACAGAATTTAGGAAGATGTATGGGATTTGATAGGTTTAGACTTACCGTAAAAGATGTGGTAGCATTCTTGCTATGCACTGGATAATCAGAAGATTTTGATATTTGGAGGAGAAGGGCCAAATGATGAGCCTCACAGATTGTCTTATATTTTTGATACTGAGAGCTAAAAGATTAACTCGTGTGCTAGCATACCAATTCATACTAACTGGCTCTTTTTCTGGCTGCATGCTATAAAGAGAGACGATAATTTGTATGCAATCAATAGAGAAAAACATGTTTTGAGGTATGATATATCAGCAAATACTTGGAGTTTACTTATGTGATTTTTATAATAATTAATAAAATGTGTGGAATTTTGGGCCTTATTTAAGGGGGGTTTTGTCAAAATTGCTTAGTTTAAGGGAATAATCCTTTGTCTAACTATGAAGATTTAAAAGACTAAATTTCCCGCAGAGGTCCTGACTAGTAATAAGAAATCATTTTTGAAAATATATAACTATACTCCTCAGTTCTTCATATTAGAGGGTAGGATATGATATCATAACCAGTCGAAGATAACAGATGGATTTTAATGTGGAACGGCGAAGTCTTCGGAGGTAATTTTATTGACCCATCACCCTGTGATTTTTATCAAAGCGACACTTTGATGATTTTTGAATAATTAGAATAAAGAGAAATCACAGATATATTTTCCCGTATTGAAGCAGCATTCGCATTTATAATTCTAGACAAAGTAGAAAACATGTTATGATTTGGAAGAGACTTTTTAGGTAGAAGAAGTTTAATGTATGAGATAAATGACTAAGGTATTATCATAAGCTCAAGCGGACTACAAAATGAACTAAGTCCTGGAATATATCAATTAGACTTAAATACTAACTTCATATAAAAAATTAACTGAACTAATGAATTACTAAATCAGCCATCAACTATAAGATTTTAAAGTGCTATATAGTCTGAATACTAAGATTTGCATGAATGCCTTTAAAATGCAGTAAATGTACGCTTAGTTGGAATCAGTGAAATCGGTATTTTATTTTCAGGAGGGTTAGATTCTTCCCTTATTGCCTATTTTTCCCACATTTGACTTATGCCTTCTTCAATCATATATCTAATAAATGTAAGTTTCCAAGAAAACTCATCAGATAGAATTTCCTGTATTAACTCATATAACAACCTTTAAGATTTATACCCTGATAGGCACTTTAAACTTATTCTAGTTGATGTTGATGAAGCACTGCATGAAAAGCACAGCTAAACAATACAAAGATTAATATACCCAAATAATACATCAATGGACTTTAGTATAGCATCTGCTCTTTATTTCGCTTCTAGAGGAAAAGGCTTCCTATATCCTGATAACATATAATATCAATTCTAAGGGAAAGTATTACTAAGTGGACTAGGAGCAGATGAGGTTTTCTGTGGTTACTCAAGATATAAATCAGTGTATAAAAGGGAGGGATATGGGTAAATCAGCCCCTCTGATGGAGTAATTAGAGAAATGTGCCTGGATTTAGATAGAATTTGGCATAGAAACATGGGAAGAGATGATAGAATAATAAGTTACAATGCAAAAGAAGCTAGATTTCCTTTCCTAGACACTTCCTTATGAGTATTTTTAAGCTAGTTATATATCGAGCACGTAGCTATGCTTGATTCTGAGTATGTGAACAAAGGGTTGTTAAGGCAACTAGCATAAAACGTAGGTCTTGTTTGCTATGATTATAGTAAAAAGGCTATTTAATTTGGAACCAGAGTTGCTTAGGTGGTGAATATAAGAAAGCATGGATCCAATAGAGCTGGAAAGGGATGAGTAAGATAAGGAAGCGATACAAATTAATAGTTCTAAATGGAATTAAATTGAGGTATTAGGTAAATTTGCTTCCAGCTGTTAGAGAAAAATGATTCTAATTTAATAGCACTGTAAAAGTTATGCGACAGTAGTTTTAAGGTGAATCAAAAAAGACACATTTTAAGAAAAGTATTTGGGGATATAAATAATCTCATGAGATTAGAAGAGCCTAGATAGATCGAGTAAGCAGATTTAGAGTTTATTTCAAATAGCTACACAATTGATATTTCTAGAATTAGTTTGATAATATAAAAATATGATGCTATTTTCAATTTTCAATACATGCTGTGGTAGTAGTCACTTATCAGCCGATGAAATAAATTAAGGATAACACCCTTAAAATAATGATTAATCGTAGAATCCCTTTTAGATTTTATAGTAATAATAATAAACAGTTAATGATACTCCTGAGTTTGGAGGTAGAAGAATGTCAATAAATCATATCACTAGTATAAATATAATACATAATCAACTAAAAGAATTATTTACAGCAGTGCATGAAGATTCAAATTAAGGATCAGATAGGAGTTAATTACTTATTATTTAGTAAATATTTGAGTGAATAAAATCTTATATCTTTTAAATTTGTATACTTAAAAGGCTATATTCAATTAAGAGATTTTATAGTTACATAAGGAAATAGTATTGTGTTAGGCCCTAATAAATACATTCACTCCAATCCTATGGAATATAGTTTAGTCCTCTTTATTATTCTTTTTCTAATTTAATCTCAATACTTAATATATTGGAATTATTTAAATTTTCAACTTTTGTAGTCAATGTCTTTAATAATGCTTCTTGGTGTATATTTATTACGACTTCTTTCTGTAATATTTCTATTATAGCCAAATAACTTAACTATTTCATTAAAAGTTTCCTTTTTAGTAATTTGACATAGCAAAATGGAATTAGCCTCAATATGTTTATCTCTAGATTTGAAATCAATTTATTAAATCCATCAGCAATAACTTGTTAAATTTAGAAGAAATACAGTTTAAAGTTTCTAAAGGGATATTAAGTTACATAAAGTTAATTTTAATAGCTTCAAAATAACATCAGCGAACAATCCCATGTGTAAATTATAAAAACAGCATGGCCTGTTATGAAATTACTCTATTTAGAAAATTATTATTCAATTGTATACTTTATTAAAGAGTTTATATAATATTATAGCATAAGATTTACTACTTTTGTTATATAATCAAGCACATTCAATTTATTACGGACTAGATTGACTTAAATATAGTGTACACCTATTTTTGTTCATAAACTATTATAGAAAAATCCTTATTATATGGTGAAGGATATATCATTAAGCCTAAAAGTATCTAAAGCTGTAACAAACAATCCATATGAACATTTTGCATAAAAGCTAATAATTACAAGAAATCAAAACATAATAATTTATTTCAAAAGGTTAGTCTAACTAATCGATAAGCTCTTTCTCACTTAAGGCTTCTACTCGATAATCTAGTGAATGACTGATGTTTTCTGAAATGCCGAATTAAAATCTTATCAATAAAGCATAATCCTTACTTTTATATGATGAGATAAAACCTGATGTATATCTAACTTAATACACATAGAACGAAATAGCTAATAAGAAGCAGACTACAACTAAAGTAATGAAAGTTGCTTCCATGTATGCATATTTTCCTACCGTAATAGCAATGCTTACTAATAGATTGCAAGGGTGTAAGGGTGTAAGGGTGTAAGGGTGTAAGGGTGTAAGGGT